>NIVC01002080.1:0-170000 GCA_002269645.1 Macrostomum lignano | reverse complement strand
ATCTCATTATTGCCATACTATAGTATCTTATTTGTCATGCTATAGTATCTCATTGTTGCCATACTATAGTATCTCATTATTGCCATACTATAGTATCTTATTTGTCATGCTATAGTATCTCATTGTTGCCATACTATAGTATCTTATTTGTCATGCTATGGTATCTCATTATAGCCATACTATAGTATCTCATTATTGCCATACTATAGTATCTCATTATTGCCATACTATAGTATCTTATTTGTCATGCTATAGTATCTCATTATAGCCATACTATAGTATCTCATTATAGCCATACTATAGTATCTTATTTGTCATGCTATAGTATCTCATTGTTGCCATACTATAGTATCTCATTATTGCCATACTATAGTATCTTATTTGTCATGCTATAGTATCTCATTGTTGCCATACTATAGTATCTTATTTGTCATGCTATGGTATCTCATTATAGCCATACTATAGTATCTCATTATTGCCATACTATAGTATCTCATTATTGCCATACTATAGTATCTCATTATTGCCATACTATAGTATCTTATTTGTCATGCTATAGTATCTCATTATAGCCATACTATAGTATCTCATTATAGCCATACTATAGTATCTCATTATTGCCATACTATAGTATCTCATTATTGCCATACTATAGTATCTCATTTGTTATGCTATAGTATCTCATTATAAGCCATACTATAGTATCTCATTATTGCCATACTATAGTATCTCATTATTGTCATACTATAGTATCTCTTTTGTCATGCTATAGTATCTCATTATAGCCATACTATAGTATCTCATTATAGCCATACTATAGTATCTCATTATAGCCATACTATAGTATCTCATTATTGCCATACTATAGTATCTTATTTTTCATGCTATAGTATCTCATTATAGCCATACTATAGTATCTTATTTGTCATGCTATAGTATCTCATTATTGCCATAATATAGAGTCTCATTGTCATACTATGGTATGTCTATAATTTTTTATAGTATTAAAAAGTACAAAAATACTTTTTTCTCTAGCTGTCGGTTTGTAAAAATCTTGCAGGGGAATTATGGATGAGATTCTGTTTGAGGAGGGGAAGTGAGTTTCAATAATAAAGGCAGACAAAACAGATGACTGCGAGAGAGAAGAGACGGAGTGAGGGCCGGTGAGAGACGTTATGGCTGAAAACGTGTGTGAATTGGAAATATTGTCTGTCACTCGACTGTTGTCCTCATGTGGATTCGTGTATGGCTGCCGACAGTGGAAGCAGAGCTTCATGAGATTGGGACAGAGAGGATAGAGATCATACAGGGAGTGGATAGATATCATACAGGGAGTGGATAGAGATCATGCAGGGAGTGGATAGAGATCATACAGGGAGTGGATAGAGATCATGCAGGGAGTGGATAGAGATCATGCAGGGAGTGGATAGATATCATACAGGGAGTGGATAGAGATCATGCAGGGAGTGGATAGATATCATACAGGGAGTGGATAGAGATCATGCAGGGAGTGGATAGAGATCATGCAGGGAGTGGATAGAGATCATGCAGGGAGTGGATAGAGATCATGCAGGGAGTGGATAGAGATCATGCAGGGAGTGGATAGATATCATACAGGGAGAGGATAGATATCATGCAGGGAGTGGATAGAGATCATACAGGGAGTGGATAGAGATCACGCAGGGAGTGGATAGAGATCATGCAGGGAGTGGATAGAGATCATACAGGGAGTGGATAGAGATCATGCAGGGAGTGGATAGAGATCACGCAGGGAGTGGATAGAGATCACGCAGGGAGTGGATAGAGATCATGCAGGGAGTGGATAGAGATCATGCAGGGAGTGGATAGAGATCACGCAGGGAGTGGATAGAGATCACGCAGGGAGTGGATAGAGATCACGCAGGGAGTGGATAGAGATCACGCAGGGAGTGGATAGAGATCATGCAGCATTAGGAGCAGGTACTCACCAATCGGCACGAACAGGGAGCGAGCCAAGAAAGGAAATGACAGCAGGAAGATGGTCCTGGCAATGTCGGTGTTGTACATCTGGTGATAGTAGCTCTGCATGCACACGGAGCTGATCTGGAAGGTCCAGTCATCCGCAGCGTAGGTGAAGAAGATGGCATACACTGGCCTGGACTTGAAGATCTCCTTCCAGGGCACCCGGATCCTGCGATCAGCGTACAGCACCTTCTTCTTGACCGCCGTCTCCAGGTATTGCCGCTCCCGCTTGCCTAGCCGCTGATCCTTTGGCGGCTTCTCGTCGATCAGGCGCCACCAGAAGATGCACCAGATCAGGCCGATGTTGGCGTAGATGTAGAACACCACCGCCCAGCCCCAGGCGTTCTCGATCTCCTGGCACACCGGCAGGCCGATCAGCGGGCCGAGAGACACCCCGATGACGGCGGAGCACAGCAGAGAGGAGCGCTCAGTCTCCGGGCCCCAGAAGCGGAGGGTGCCGAACACGGCGGGGACCAGGCAGCCCTCGGCGAGGCCCTGCAGCAGCCGGAGTAGCACAATGATGGCGATGGAGGCGGAAATATCGGCGGCGATCTGGGTCACCAGCGGCAGGAATAGGTTCAGACCGCAGGTCAGCGCCACGGAGCAGCCCAGCAGCAGGGAGCTGTCGTGGTGCACAGTCAGGTAGCCACCAATGGGACTGGCCACCAGGTAGCCAATGAACAGAGAGTTCTCAATGAGATCGTTGGCCATGTTCTGCCAGGGCATCGGCCGGTGGGTGCTTGGCTGGAACATGCCGTTGCTGCCGCTGCCTCCAGGCTTGCCAACGACCGGCTCGCCGGCTGGATGGACGGTGGACGACGTGGCGGCTGAGGCTGACGCGGCTGAGGCGGCGGCGACCACAGCGGCCGAGCTGGAGTTGGAGGCGCTGCGCTTATTTAAATAGTCCATGATGGCCACCATCTCCGCCCGCATGCCGATCACGACGGTGAGGCCGAGCGAGCACAGCAGCGCGATCAGGTAACGCTTGCGGCCCGGCCCGCAGCAGCAGAACTCGTTGCGACGCGAACGTCGAATTGAAGCACCCGAAGCTGACGCTGCGGCTGGCATGGCTGAGTTCCTCTCTTCTGAAGCTGCTGCTTCTAAGCTTCTAGACCCGCTTTTACGCGATAGTTGAAGCTATGGAAGGGGGGGTTGGGTTGGAGAATTCTTCCAAGAGATGGCTGGATTGGACAGGGCAGGGAGCTTGAAGTGCATTGTCCCCTGCCCCCCTGTCCCACCCGATCTCACGGCCCTAAAAAGCAGCGAGTGTCAGGAAGGCCAGGTGAACGGATTTGCGTGGCAGCTCTGGATTAGGCAGAGCCGTCTGTATTGAAAAAGCGAGTGAGGAGAATTAAAACCCTTAGCTTGTCTTTTTTCAATGAACGAATTCTCTCCTGGGATTTGCGCGCGCGAGATTCTGCTGGACGAGAAAAATAGATTTGTCTTAGGGTGACCTCGCGTGTTACCCGACGCTCGATGCAGAGGCCGAGTGACCCTCCAATGAGTGACCCTAGAGTAAAATGATAATCATTCTAGGAGGGCTGCGGCACACCGTCCCACAACCAGCGTTGAAGGCAACTCTGCCCATTCCGCTGGCTCCTGAGCACATGCTGTTGCGCAGGCACGCACTCACAGACACGCTCACACAGGGTGTACAGCGGCCCTGACTGTCTAATCGTCAGGCATGTACACTCTCTGGGCCTTGGGGGGGGGGGCTGGCCCTCATGGTTGCGAATCACGCGACACAAGCCCCAAATGAAGGTGGAATCAAGCCAGAGGTCTGGCGCGAGAGTCTGGCGCGCCTACCGCTGAGCTGCTCTGCGCCTGTTCAAAATTGTACTTTTAATAAAAGAGAGTCAGAAGTCGCACGCCATGGCAACTACACCCAGCAACATATTTAAGCTTCCACCCGTGAAACCAGCGGTCATGAACTGTTCTCAGATCTCAGCCCTAAAGTGACGCAATTCACACTACGCCCGCGGCTCTCGTCTCATCTGCGGGTGATGCAGTTTGCGTCACAAGGCCCGGCTTAGGCTGGTGAGGAGAGAATGGAGAGTTGGTGTCGGAACTGGTCTTGGAGCGGAAACTTGAACACATTGCGGAGTGTAGCTGGGTTTTTTATCAACCAATGCAAAAGGAAAAGGCCTCGCAGAACAAGTGTTCAGTTTACTTATGCATGAGAAAGCGCATGCATTGGCAGAAACTTTCTAGCAAAAGCAACAAGTTAAGGTCCCATCTCCAGAGTGGAGGACCACAGCCAGGTCGTGCTTGAGTGCCTTTGCCGCTTCAGCCGCTGCTGCTATTGCTGTTAATGCTCTCCCAGGGGAAATTAGCCGCTTGCCTTGTTCCGGCTTCAATCAAAAAATTCTTCTTATTTTGATTCATCTCCCTTTCCTTTTGACTGGTTGCTCCTGCTTGTTGCAGAGTCTGAACTGATGCACTTCAAAGATCTAGAAATTCTGGGAATTTCTGCTTCTAGCTCGTAAAGCAGAACGGAAACTCCTGATTGCATCTCTTATAGCTGAGAGTTGAACGGTTTGAGCTCTTTAGTAGCTAGCAGTAATTAAGCTCTTGGCTCCGCTAATTTCTATTTCTGGATTGCCAATTCAAACTGCAGGAAGGGAGGAGGCCGGAGGGGAGGAGCAGTCACGGTTCAAAGTGACTTCCCAGCTTTGGGAGGGGGGGAATATTGTAACTGCACCATCAGTTGATGGAGGGGCCGGTCTGCAAAAGACAGCTAGGGAAATCCAGGCAGCTCTAAAAGGAATCAAACAGGCAGTAGAAGGGAAAAGAGGGCAGGACGAAGGCACCCAGGCGCAGAGACAGAAGAAGGGAGGGCAACTCAAGCTCAAGTTGAAGGGAGGAAACGAGCTGGCCCACCTGCTGGGCATGCACGGATAATAAAAGGGGTCCCGGCTGGTCAGAAAAAGAGGATTTAGAGGTTACAAAAGGAAGTGCTGCAAGGCAAGAAGAAGGAGATTGAGCGACTCATTAATCATCTCAGAAATGAGGCAGCTATTCTCGCAACACTCCCGGGGCTGAACTCGAGTCGAGGCTAAGAAAGCCCTGCATCAGGCGGAGTCAAGTGCGCAGGAGACCCACGGATACCTCGGGACATGGCTAATCTGACATTCGACAGCGCTCCGATTCACATGAACTCAGTCTAGATTGCCTCGATTCGAATCTCCAGGCAGGATTCGAGTTGGGACTAGACAGGTTAATCTGATTAATTTCGAGGCGCTCAGCACTTCATTGGGACTCGGGTCAATACAGATCTGAGGCCTCACTCAGCTTTGCAATGATGGATGAGTCAGGTGTGCATTAAAAATCCCTGCAGACAAGTATAGGAGATTAGCTATTTAATTAGTCCGCCTGTTGCACCTGCGGAATAGCTTTAAATTCAATACAGAAGAAAATAGAAGTACTCCGATCAGCTTTTTAATCTAGTTGTGTCAACCATCAACACAGCCGGGTCTGTGAGCTGTACACAAGCTGTACACAAGCTGTACACAAGCTGTACACAAGCTTTACACAAGCTGTACACAAGCTGTAAATAAGCTGTACACAAGCTGTACACAAGCTGTACACAAGCTGTACACAAGCTGTACACAAGCTGTACACAAGCTGTACACAAGCTGTACACAAGCTGTACACAAACTGTACACAAACTGTACACACAATCACACCAGAACATCCTGAAGTCGATCGATTGTATTGACTTTTCGTGTTTTTTGTCGAATATTTAATTTATCTATCACAGAAATAATCTAGCAAGATGTTTCAATATGCTCGTTCAATAAATATTGACCTCGTAATTAGTGTAATTATCGTATTACGTTCGAAGTTTAAAAGTTTCGAATCGATAGCTTCTTTGTTTTACTTACGAGCTCTCTGAAATCCGGGCGAGAGCATAATTAAACCGCTAATTGCCCTCATCCTTTTTTATCGATCTATTTGGGCAGCAATTGTTGAGTTCCTAAAACTCAATTCCGTGCAGATAAGCATAATAGCAAAGCAAATATTGAAAATCTTTTTTATTTTAATAATTTGCGGCGGAGTAGTGAAATATAATATAATATGTAGTATACGATCGTATAATCCACTATTAAAAAACAGATTTAAAGCAGAAGTGGTCACTGATGGGGGAATTATTAGCGCACTATTGTAAGCAGAAATTCAGCAAAAAAGTAATTACACAGCTTGTGCAGCCGCTCGTCCTTGAGGGCAGTTCGATTTCTCTGACTGCCCTGCAGCCGAGAGCACAATTTTTTCTGGACAAACAAGAAAACTGCATACAGCCTCGGCACCGATGATGTCCTTACTAAATGAATTTCTCTGTCTGCATGGCCCAGTATTTCCTAGAAAGCGAGTTGTTTCCTAGAAACATTTGTAGGCCACTCAGCACATTTGTGTGTAAACTACTTTCAGTTGAGTAGTAAGTTAAACAGAAGCGTTTGAAAGTAGGCTCATTTAATTATTGGCTCTTACCCCCCCCCCAGCTTAAACTCTTCAACAGCGCCTTCCCACACTACCCCGTCTCAATTTTTATTTCCTTTCTCGGAATTCCAGCCTAATTGCTGCCATGTACATTTCTGTGGACTGGCCAATGTACATTATTGCAGAACCAATTAGCAAGTTAAACTGTTTAGGCCTGCAAGCTTGGGCTTCTAAACTTAGCAAAGTCATTTTAGCCGCCTTTGTATTTATAAAATAGCTTATCTATTCTTCTTTGCTACTGAACTGAAAGTAGACAGCTGTTTTGCTAAGTACGAGCTATATAATGCCCGAGTGGCGCATTCACATGTATGAATAGTTATTTTAGTATCTGTGGCTTTAACGCGAAGTTATTGCGTTTTAAAAATACAAATAGAAACTTCACAAGCGACTTATGTCTGAATTCATTTCTGTATTCAAACCTGAAGCGGTCATGAGGGAATGCTTTAATTTATCATGGAACAGCCATATGAAAGATTTGTTTATTATCACCTGAAGTACTTAGCAATCCAGAATGGTTGAGCTAGCACTAAAACCAATCCTTAATCTCAACCCGGAAGTGTGTAATAAAGCTCTCAGGCTTAGAAAATCAAGTTACCACTATTAAAGGAAGAAATACACCTACAAGCGTGAAGACGAATTTCCCTGAAAGAAAGTATGGTACGTTTACAAATTACAATGCAAGTAAAATAGCCAGGAAAAGTCCTTTACAAACAAGAACTCTTTGTTAGAAAGAAGCGATTTACAAATCAGAAAGCAAAATACAATAAATTTATTACAAATCTGTAGCTCGTACTAGATCTAACAGCACCAAATCAACTACTGTCTGGGGAGATCGAAACACGCATAACCAAGTCTACATGCAATGCTATCGTAAATTCAGACAGAGGGTGGGAGAAACGGTTAATTTATTGGTAAAAAGGAAGTCCTGTAGTATCAGGATTTTTTCTATTAAATAACTGGATGGGCCACTCGGCGCATATTTGCGTGTAAGCTACTTTCAGTTCAGTAGAAAGTTAAATAAAAAAGCATTTTAATGTATTTTTGACAGGACTCGTTTATTGGCTCTCTTAACCCCCCCCCCCACCTCAGCCTCGTACCCCCCCTGACTGGGTTTCCCCACCAAACCCCACCAAAACCTCTTACCCCCACCCCCGGCCCTACCGCCCAATTTTTATTGCCTTCTTCAAGTGGTTGCAGCCTAGCACTAAAGCTGCCTACCATGTACATTCTCAGCGGTGCTGGCTAATGTACATTAACGGCTGCGCCAATAGCAAGCCGTTTACCAGCTGCAAGTTCCTCCAGCTGCCTTTCTTTTTATAAAATAGCTTACAGATGCTTCCTTACTACTGAAATTAAAATAGATAAACTTTTAGGCCAAACAAATATGCCCAGCTGGCTTAGCTAGTCATCTAGTTTATATACATTTAGTATCAGGGGTGTAGCCTGGGAGAGGGCAGGGAGGGCATCGCCCCCCCCCCCCAATAGGCTGAAGAAAGTTATGGGGGGCCCTTAACTTAGCCGCACTGATTTGACACCTCTGTTCCCAAGGTTAGCAGTGCCTTAGTAACTAAATTAGTCTTGACAACTGAGATAAGGATTACGATTGTTAAGATTCCATAACGCTGAAGTTGCGCGAATCACGTGACCCTACACTCGGCTGCAGGCAGCTGTCGACCACGCGTGCCATCGTCGTCGCAGATGTCGCCGCCTGCGCAGCCGGCGCGGCCACAGCAGGCTAGCCAGCCGTCGATTCGCCCAGCACAGCGGCACCGTCACCAGCAGGCCTTGCAGGCTCAGCAGGCTGATCTGTGCGCACCTGGCCGCCTCCAAGCCCCAACCGCCGACGCCGACATTCGACGATTCCAGCAGGTCGCCGGGCAGCAGTTCGAGTAGCAGAAGGCCGCCAGTCAGCAGGCAGAGACTGGCGGCGGCCTTGGCGAGAGCCAGCGCCCTGGCCAGTCTGCGGCCGCTCGGCTGACTGGCGGCGGCCCGGCTGAGGCAGATGCGCAGCGACCAGGCGCTGATGGCCAGGCTGCTCAGCAGAAGGCAGCCTGCAGGAAGGCGCACAGCGTAGGAGAACACCGAGCTGCTGTTCCGCTTCACCAGCAGCCAGGAGTTGCCGCCGTCCCGGCCTGGCGGCAGCAGGTGCACGGAGAAGTACACCACGGCGATGAGGCAGGGCGACCCCCAGCCGAACAAGTTTGCCGCGTTGGCGGCGCTGTAAGGAAACAGCCGGCCTGCGGCCTGGGAGCTGCGGCCGGCCCTGGCCAGGGTGTCCACGTGCAGGCAGAGCGACTCGGCCAGCAGCCAGCCGAAAATAGTGCAGTAGGTGGCGGCGTCGGCCAGCTCAGCGGCGGCGGTCAGCGTCTGGGTAGTCAGCGACGGCCGGCCGGAGACGCAGGCGGAGACGGCTGGCCAAGTGACGATGCGGAAGGACCTGACGCTGTAGTGGCCGATGAAGGCGCACAGAAGGCTGCGATGGACGCGGAGCTTCAGCGATGTGGCAGTGGCAGGGGGGGTTGTATTTTGAAGGGAGCAGCGGCATCTTTGTGACTGATGGAGCTGGCTGGCAGCTGCATGGGCTCCAGTGTGTGGGCCTGCAAGCTTCTACCCGAGATGCTGATCGAAAAAAAATAGAGGAGGGTGACGGCAGCCCAGCAACTGCATGAGCATCTGGGAGGGTGACGGCAGCCCAGCAACTGCATGAGCATCTGGGAGGGTGACGGCAGCCCAGCAACTGCATGAGCATCTGGGAGGGTGACGGCAGCCCAGCAACTGCATGAGCATCTGGGAGGGTGACGGCAGCCCAGCAACTGCATGAGCATCTGGGAGGGTGACGGCAGCCCAGCAACTGCATGAGCATCTGGGAGGGTGACGGCAGCCCAGCAACTGCATGAGCATCTGGGAGGGTGACGGCAGCCCAGCAACTGCATGAGCATCTGGGAGGGTGACGGCAGCCCAGCAACTGCATGAGCATCTGGGAGGGTGACGGCAGCCCAGCAACTGCATGAGCATCTGGGAGGGTGACGGCAGCCCAGGGAACCAAGGACCCAACAGTACACACTTGCTCAAGGCCCCACGCTGCAGTCACCTGCTTGCATGACGGCGCACCGCTGACCCGCCTCCTCTGCGCCCGTCCCAGCAGCGCGGCAGCGGACAGCAGCACTGGAGTAGACAGCAGCATCATGGCCAGTTCCAGCAGCAGCGGTCGCTGATCCCGCCTGTGCACCAGCTGGCTGAAGCCTGTCCGCAGGCAAGCTGATAAATTCCACATGCTCACGAGACTTCAATTATCTTATCCACTATAATGACCACTTAAGCATCAGAACGGTGCAATTTTAAAAGCAAATGCAGTTTGGGGTTGCATGGTGTGTAGGTCTGTCGGGTGCGAGTCTATTTATAAAATAAAGTTTTCACGCCCACTCAAGCCGGTAATAGGCTAGGCTAGATTCAAGTCCAATCAGCAGTAGAGCACTGATGTACATATACTGCGAGTGTACATCATATAGAATACTGTGCGTAGGTGTTTGCACGGCTGGCTAGGGTTGTTGCACTCGTACTTTAAATGTGCATACCTGTATTGTATACGTAGTGTCTTGAAGATAAATTGTACAGCCTCATAAAAATTTGACTACCCTTAGCTGATCACCCAAGATTGTTTACACCTACCGGTACACGACACTTGCGGCGGCAATTGGTTAAAAAATTATGCCCTCGCTAGGCTTACATGTAATTGCATTTGAAAACTGCGGACATAGCACCAATCTAATCCCAACTCGCTCCTTACTACTGCTACTATATATACAGGTTACTGACAAACTACTGCTCAAAGAACGCTCTTCGTCTTCTTGATATTTTGGGTAGGGTTTTATTAACAGGTACCAAAGCAACCGATGTAACCAAAACTGTCCGAACTACATGCAGCAGCACCAGAGCGTTGCTGACATCAAAGTCTGTAAGAAGACAACGAAGCGTCTCATAACTTAAGTCTTGTAGTCAGTTGGCAATGGCACGAAAGTGGCACTACTGGGAGTGACTGACAGCTGGAGAACTGGGAGTGACTGACAGCTGAGAACTGGGAGTGACTGACAGCTCAGAACTGGGAGTGACTGACAGCTGGAGAACTGGGAGTGACTGACAGCTGAGAACTGGGAGTGACTGACAGCTGAGAACTGGGAGTGACTGACAGCTCAGAACTGGGAGTGACTGACAGCTGAGAACTGGGAGTGACTGACAGCTCAGAACTGGGAGTGACTGACAGCTCAGAACTGGGAGTGACTGACAGCTCAGAACTGGGAGTGACTGACAGCTCAGAACTGGGAGTGACTGACAGCTGAGAACTGGGAGTGACTGACAGCTCAGAACTGGGAGAGACTGACAGCTCAGAACTGGGAGTGACTGACAGCTGGAGAACTGGGAGTGACTGACAGCTGAGAACTGGGAGTGACTGACAGCTCAGAACTGGGAGTGACTGACAGCTCAGAACTGGGAGTGACTGACAGCTCAGAACTGGGAGTGACTGACAGCTCAGAACTGGGAGTGACTGACAGCTGGAGAACTGGGAGTGACTGACAGCTGAGAACTGGGAGTGACTGACAGCTGGAGAACTGGGAGTGACTGACAGCTGGAGAACTGGGAGTGACTGACAGCTGGAGAACTGGGAGTGACTGACAGCTCAGAACTGGGAGTGACTGACAGCTGGAGAACTGGGAGTGACTGACAGCTGAGAACTGGGAGTGACTGACAGCTGGAGAACTGGGAGTGACTGACAGCTGGAGAACTGGGAGTGACTGACAGCTGAGAACTGGGAGTGACTGACAGCTGGAGAACTGGGAGTGACTGACAGCTGGAGAACTGGGAGTGACTGACAGCTGGAGAACTGGGAGTGACTGACAGCTGGAGAACTGGGAGTGACTGACAGCTGAGAACTGGGAGTGACTGACAGCTGGAGAACTGGGAGTGACTGACAGCTGGAGAACTGGGAGTGACTGACAGCTGGAGAACTGGGAGTGACTGACAGCTGGAGAACTGGGAGTGACTGACAGCTGAGAACTGGGAGTGGAGGCAGTTTTAAATGAAAAGAATTTAAATTCCCAACTGGAAGACAATGCAATAGCTGCAGCAGTATTAGCATAGAGAATTTCTGACATAATGAAAGCATTACTTTGGTTTCTTACTAATAAACCAATAGCAAAATCCATAATTTATATTCAATTATTATTAATATAATTATTATACAAAAGGCTCTAACGCAGTGTTGCAGAAACAACAGAACACAATAGAGCTTGACAGAGCGCGTTCAAATAAAAAATAAAGTAGCGAGTATAGCCACAACTGATAAAAATGGATCCAGGATCAGAGAGAGTTAAGAGGCCAAACGAATATTGAAGTCAATGATAAATATTATAGAAGGCAAGCACAAACAAGCTAAAGCCCCATCCATCCAAGCCTGACACAACAATAATTCAATAATTAGTGCTCAAAAATCGCACAACAATCTGAAACAGGGCTCAGCCAGTTTGTTCGAAACCTGTCAATCAAGTTCCAACATGAAAAGCGTTATAGTACACATATTAAAGAATAATATAAACTAGCTATTGAGATCTCGGCCTAGTGTTCAGTGCTACTTTATACTTACTACTTATATATCGATAAAAGCAATAAAAACAGTAGTATTAGTAGATTTGTTAGCTTCAATCGAAATTGCAATATTTAAAATAATTTAATTGTCTAAAACACTGACGCAGCTTGCATAGGAGGGAGGCATGGGGGCAATCGAAAACGCAAAATGACAATCAGGTCAGAGATTTTTACACATTACAAGAGCAGATTGCGCTGCATGTATCAGGAATTCTAAAGACTATAAAAACAGCACAACACATATTGGTTATAAGTGGTCGAAAATTAATTAATTTGTTAATTGAGGGAACGTATAGCAAAGCTGTGCAAATTAAACACTCTAAACAGAGGCTAACGGAGACAAAAAATCCAACACAGAATCATCTATTTACAAATCAATTTTGATTTTTTTCATTTTTTAATTCATTTGAGTGGGCTTACAGTTGTCCACGTAAGGGGTCCATGGCCTACTGAGATATGAGGGGTCTATGGCCTACTGAGATATGAGGGGTCCATGGCCTACTGAGATGTGAGGGGTCCATGGCCTACTGAGATACGAGGGGTCTATGGCCTACTGAGATATGAGGGGTCTATGGCCTACTGAGATACGAGGGGTCTATGGCCTACTGAGATATGAGGGTCCATGGCCTACTGAGATATGAGGGGTCTATGGCCTACTGAGATACGAGGGGTCTATGGCTTACTGAGATATGAGGGGTCTATGGCCTACTGAGATACGAGGGGTCTATGGCCTACTGAGATATGAGGGTCCATGGCCTACTGAGATATGAGGGGTCTATGGCCTACTGAGATACGAGGGGTCTATGGCCTACTGAGATACGAGGGGTCCATGGCCTACTGAGATATGAGGGTCCATGGCCTACTGAGAAACAAGGGCTCTACTGCTTCTCTAGACTACACATGTTAATAAGAATTTAACACTCTACAGAAGGTCCGAGAAAAGCCGATACACACACACACACAGAGAAAGAGAGAGAGAGAGAGAGAGAGAGAGAGAGAGAGAGAGATACACACTACGAAAATGATAAAACTACTGACTTATTCGCAAATCCATCCAATAAATAGTATGGTTTACAATTGTGGTGCAGCTGCTCACCGGGGAAACGCCTGGCAGTATTCGCTCTATTCATGTAGCCATGGTAACAATGAATGTAAAATAGAAAAGAAATAGATTTCTGTTCGTATTGAGATTCCCGAACACCACCGCTCTATAGACTAAGAGATTTTCTGGCTCATAAACTAAAGTATACTAAAGGACCAGTGAGCACACCAAAGGATCTGTGAGCACACCAAAGGACCAGTGAGCACACCAAAGGACCTGTGAGCACACCAAAGGATCTGTGAGCACACCAAAGGACCAGTGAGCACACCAAAGGATCTGTGAGCACACCAAAGGACCAGTGAGCACACCAAAGGACCTGTGAGCACACCAAAGGATCTGTGAGCACACCAAAGGACCAGTGAGCACACCAAAGGACCTGTGAGCACACCAAAGGATCTGTGAGCACACCAAAGGACCAGTGAGCACACCAAAGGATCTGTGAGCACACCAAAGGACCAGTGAGCACACCAAAGGACCTGTGAGCACACCAAAGGACCTGTGAGCACACCAAAGGACCAGTGAGCACACCAAAGGACCTGTGAGCACACCAAAGGACCAGTGAGCATACCAAAGGACCAGTGAGCACACCAAAGGACCAGAGAGCATACCAAAGGACCTGTGAGCACACCAAAGGACCAGTGAGCATACCAAAGGACCAGTGAGCATACCAAAGGACCAGTGAGCATACCAAAGGACCAGTGAGCACACCAAAGGACCAGTGAGCATACCAAAGGACCTGTGAGCATACCAAAGGACCAGTGAGCATACCAAAGGACCAGTGAGCACACCAAAGGACCAGTGAGCATACCAAAGGACCAGTGAGCACACCAAAGGACCAGTGAGCATACCAAAGGACCAGTGAGCATACCAAAGGACCAGTGAGCACACCAAAGGACCAGTGAGCACACCAAAGGACCAGTGAGCATACCAAAGGACCAGTGAGCACACCAAAGGACCAGTGAGCATACCAAAGGACCAGTGAGCATACCAAAGGACCAGTGAGCACACCAAAGGACCAGTGAGCACACCAAAGGACCAGTGAGCATACCAAAGGACCAGTGAGCACACCAAAGGACCAGTGAGCATACCAAAGGACCAGTGAGCATACCAAAGGACCAGTGAGCACACCAAAGGACCAGTGAGCACACCAAAGGACCAGTGAGCACACCAAAGGACCCGAGCACACACCAAAATGGTAGTTTAGGACACAAGAAGACCAGCTGTAAACAGCAAAAATAGCAGCCCATTTAGTCGGAGAAGTCTCAGAAACAGTACAGTTCGTACTTTAGTACCGGTTGGAAAAATCACAGGAATAAAAAGTTTCAAACATAACAACAACAATGTTAAATGTTAGCTATGTTAACAAACAAAAGCAGACACTAAACAAGAAAAGAGCAGACCCACTGCTGTCCAAGCCGCAATGCAGCTGCTCAATATTGGTCACAAGCTCACAGCATAAAAACGGACGAATCGTCAACTGTGCCGGCCGCTGACGTCGGTACGGCGTTAGACAGCACGTCGACAGACTCGGGTCCGACTGCCTCGGCTGAGACTGCCACCGAGTCCGAATTGACGCCTGTGGCGCCGTTGAACAGAGAGTCCAGCACTTGGCTGCTCAGCTGCATGTAAGAAGCGGCGGTTGACGCCGGAGCCACCGCGGCCTGAGCCGGCACCGCCACAGTCGGATCGGTGACCGGAGACCAGGCGGGCAGCGGCAAGCCGACAGCGCTGGCGCCGCCTCCGCCAACCTGCTGATGATCAACCGTCTGCTCGGCTGGCTGTAGGCTGACATTCCAGTCCATAGCCGAGTTGCCAAGGTCAGGCAGAAGCTCCTGACTGGCTGCGGAGGCGGCGCTGTAGTGCGCAGACTCCTGCTGCTGCTGCTGCTGCTGCTGACTGCGGCAGCTCTCCTCAATCAGCTTGTTCAACTGGGCTGCCACTGCAAAGCAATTAGAAAGACTCGCTTACTGATTCAGCCTTCCAGTGCATTCTCCGCTCTCATCCAGTGCATTCTCCGCTCTCACCCAGTGTATTCTCCGCTCTCAACCAGTGTATTCTCCGCTCTCAACCAGTGCATTCTCCGCTCTCACCCAGTGCATTCTCCGCTCTCACCCAGTGCATTCTCCGCTCTCACCCAGTGCATTCTCCGCTCTTACCCAGTGTATTCTCCGCTCTCAACCAGTGTATTCTCCGCTCTTACCCAGTGTATTCTCCGCTCTCAACCAGTGTATTCTCCGCTCTCAACCAGTGTATTCTCCGCTCTCACCCAGTGCATTCTCCGCTCTTACCCAGTGTATTCTCCGCTCTCAACCAGTGTATTCTCCGCTCTTACCCAGTGTATTCTCCGCTCTCAACCAGTGTATTCTCCGCTCTCACCCAGTGCATTCTCCGCTCTCACCCAGTGCATTCTCCGCTCTCACCCAGTGCATTCTCCGCTCTCACCCAGTGCATTCTCCGCTCTCACCCAGTGTATTCTCCGCTCTCACCCAGTGCATTCTCCGCTCTCACCCAGTGCATTCTCCGCTCTCACCCAGTGCATTCTCCGCTCTCACCCAGTGCATTCTCCGCTCTCACCCAGTGCATTCTCCGCTCTCACCCAGTGCATTCTCCGCTCTCACCCAGTGTATTCTCCGCTCTCACCCAGTGCATTCTCCGCTCTCACCCAGTGCATTCTCCGCTCTCACCCAGTGCATTCTCCGCTCTCACCCAGTGCATTCTCCGCTCTCACCCAGTGCATTCTCCGCTCTCACCCAGTGCATTCTCCGCTCTCACCCAGTGCATTCTCCGCTCTCACCCAGTGCATTCTCCGCTCTCACCCAGTGTATTCTCCGCTCTCACCCAGTGCATTCTCCGCTCTCACCCAGTGCATTCTCCGCTCTCACCCAGTGCATTCTCCGCTCTCACCCAGTGCATTCTCCGCTCTCACCCAGTGCATTCTCCGCTCTCACCCAGTGCATTCTCCGCTCTCACCCAGTGCATTCTCCGCTCTCACCCAGTGCATTCTCCGCTCTCACCCAGTGCATTCTCCGCTCTCACCCAGTGCATTCTCCGCTCTCACCCAGTGCATTCTCCGCTCTCACCCAGTGCATTCTCCGCTCTCACCCAGTGCATTCTCCGCTCTCACCCAGTTCATTATCCGCTCTCTCATTTTCCAAACTATCCCAAAACATCCTTAAAACTTTCCCACACAGCCCCTATGCTACAAAACTCACTAGGCGACACGCAGGACAGCGACGGCTTCAAGTCGCCCGGACTGTCGCTGCCAGTGGCTGCAGCGGCTGCTTTTAGCAGTGTGACGGCCGACAAATCGTTCGGACAGGTAACTGAAGTGTTGTCAGCGATGCTTGCATTAGTGTACTTTAGACCTATGCTTAGCGTTTAAATCTCCATCTACTATACTAACAGTAAAAGTATAAGTAAGTAGCAGGAGAAAAAACAAAAAACGATTATTATTATCAGACTCACCAGGCTTATAGGTGAAATAGAATGGCTCGGACACCCGAGGCCCGCAGTGGATCACCACCTGCACCGTCAGCGGGTTCTTCAAGTCCGGATTGCCGTACGGCGGAATCCGGCAGATTAAGTGAGTCTGCGAGAAGTACTCGGACTCGACCTTGGCCTCGGCCTCCCACACTACGCCTTTGTTTTCAATGTACTCCTGGAATATGACCCGGGTGCCCTTGGTGAAGTTCTTGCCAATGATGAACATGTCCTCGTTGCCGTGGCACGGGCCCTCCATCATGGAGATTCTGTGCATCTCTGGGGAGCCCACAGGCTGGGCTAAAAAGATGTTGAGCGAAAGATTTAGTTTAAGACAGGTGCGCTCGTGTAACGCTAAAAGTGGGACTATTGGGTGACTGCGGGGTGCGGTGTGGGTTAAAGTATGAGAACGGGGATTATCTGAATGGAATGCCAAGATGGGAGTTGTAAAAATGGATTACTGACGGACAGGACAATCAGATAGGGATTATCCAACTAGAAATTGTTAGTATGGGGATTATCGGAGTGGGACAGTAAGTGTTTATCATAACGGGATTATCGGAGTGGAATAGTCGGGGATTATCTTAACGGGATTATCGGAGTGGGAAAGTTGGGGATTATCATAATGGAATTATCGGAGTGGGATAGTTGGGGATTATCGGAGTGGGATAGTTGGGGATTATCGTAATGGGATTATCGGAGTGGGATAGTTGGGGATTATCATAATGGGATTATCGGAGTGGGATAGTTGGGGATTATCGGAGTGGGATAGTTGGGGATTATCGTAATGGGATTATCGGAGTGGGATAGTTGGGGATTATCGGAGTGGGATAGTTGGGGATTATCGTAATGGGATTATCGGAGTGGGATAGTTGGGGATTATCGTAATGGGATTATCGGAGTGGGATAGTTGGGGATTATCTTAACGGGATTATCGGAGTGGGAAAGTTGGGGATTATCATAATGGAATTATCGGAGTGGGAAAGTTGGTGATTATCATAATGGAATTATCGGAGTGGGATAGTTGGGGATTATCGGAGTGGGATAGTTGGGGATTATCGTAATGGGATTATCGGAGTGGGATAGTTGGGGATTATCATAATGGGATTATCGGAGTGGGATAGTTGGGGATTATCGGAGTGGGATAGTTGGGGATTATCGTAATGGGATTATCGGAGTGGGATAGTTGGGGATTATCGTAATGGGATTATCGGAGTGGGATAGTTGGGGATTATCGTAATGGGATTATCGGAGTGGGATAGTTGGGGATTATCGTAATGGGATTATCGGAGTGGGATAGTTGGGGATTATCGTAATGGGATTATCGGAGTGGGATAGTTGGGGATTATCGTAATGGGATTATCGGAGTGGGATAGTTGGGGATTATCGTAATGGAATTATCAGAGTGGGGTACTTCGCGATTATCGTAATGGGATTATTGTAGCGGAATCATGCTCATATTCGGCTTGGGCTTATCAAGGAGCAAATCACACAAAATTGAGGCTGGGATTAGCTCTTCGGGATGGTGGGACTGATAGGATGAAATAGGATAAGATATGGGATTATGACTCTGCGCGGCACTCACTGCACACAATAGGATCGGAGGCAGCCTGCAGTGTGATGAAGTTTCCACCGCCCAGCGGCAGGTTGACTCGAAAAACCAGCCTAGCTTTGATGCTCTTCTTTCGATTCTTGCCGACTCCGCGCTTCTGTTCGACATCGGCGTTGCGCAGCTTCAGGATGCCCACGCAGTCCAGACTGGCGGGGTGGATTAGCAACGCGGGCACGGATTAACGTTGGGGATTACAGCGGACTCTCAAGTTAATTAATTGAGGCAATGCAAACTATATGGCCGAGGTGTTCCAACCCATTTCTTTTCATATTTGATAATAACGAAAGAAAATGACACGATATTCTATATAAGCCTACTCACTGTACTAAGAATAGTGTATTTGTACAGCAATTAATTGTGCCTCAATTTTCTATTTACTATTATGATTTTGACCAGCAATCGGAAGGTTTTTACAGCTGCTACGACTAAAACAGTACAGCGTGCCCTCCGATCGTTTATCTCCGCTAGATTTGACTATCCAATAAGGCAGACACAGCGCTTAAAGAAGCAACCGCGTGTTAATCTAACACATATTAGTGTTTATTCTCTTTTTAAAGCAAAAATACACAGCCAGAAATTGCATACGGTTGTCGGCAATGTATATTTTTAGAGAAAAGCACTAGCGATACTTGGCTGACTTGAAAGACATTAATAATAATATTAACACTAGATAGTCTAGATATACATTAGCCCAGTGGTCTAGCGCAGAGCTCTCATGTGCCAGCGGCCCAGACTCGATCCCAAGTGCAGTCACATTAATTTGGGGCTAAATTGGAATCTCGGCTTGGCTCTGCTCGTGCAATTAACGGCCTTGAGGGCCAACCCCCCGAGGCACAGTGAAGTGTACATGCCTAACGGGAGTCAAGGCGGAATGGGCAGTAACGCCTCTCCCCGGTTGAGTGACAATGGCGCTTAAAGTGCGGTAATAAAAAAATATGCAAGGAAATGGCAGCTTGGAACTAAGAACGGTCGGTAGCTATATATATAAAAAGTGGCTAGGGTACACCAACGCCCCTTCAGTCTTGTCAGTCCCAGGGTCCGAAATGCAGATAGTAAGCTCTCTATTAGACCAATAAAGCAAACTTTTTCGCAAGCTTAAACAGAGGTATTAATAAGCGAAGTGTAAGTTAAGTAGGCGAACAAAGAACGCCGACAGGTGAATAGATAAGAGAAATTAGGTAAAACCAGGTGTGCGTGCAACACATATACAGAACTATCATAAGCTTGAGGCGGCATGTGGCACAGAGAGAAAGAGAGAGAGAGAACGGGGCTAAGTTGGCAGTATGCATGTAACCAGCCAGCTGATTATCATAAACATAAACTTTAAATAAAAAGCAAATCCAACTAACAAATAACTCACTTGAGTATCATATTCTTCTGCGGATCGAACGGCACCTCCAGCACTCGGGTGCCCTCCTGTTCGGTTTCTACCGCCTCGCACGTGGTGGCTTTGCCGGACACTCTGCAGGCCTGATAATAGCCGTGCGGCTTCACCCGGCCAACATCTGTGCCAACAAAAATTGACAGGCTGGCTGGCTGCGACCAGCCAATCAGCTGCGGGATAATATGAGCATAGAGCAGGGATTATTTATTATAGCTTGCAATAATAATAATATTTATTATTATATTGATTACACCTACGCCCTAACAGCTATTGCGCGGCGCATCTGAAGGCTGCGTACGGCTGTTCGGTCCAAGGACTGGGGGGTCGCCACGCACACCCTCAATTACCCCAGCTAATGCTGGCACCCATTCTACAGCTGGGTGAACGGAAGCAATGCAGAGTTCAGTGTCTTGCTCAAGGACACAGATTGTTTCTTAGAGTAGGTTGAGAATCGAACCCCCGACTTTTTAGTTTCAGACCTTATACCGTAGTTTGCAAGGTTAAGCAAAGTTAGCTGCGGTTAGTACACGCAGCTGGGAAGTCGTAATTTAAGCAGAGCTTCAGTTTAACTTCTGTTGTGACCGGGTAAAAGTAGTACGGGATCTCGATTCCTAAAATTCCTGCACCCCGATCCCGAAAATCTTGGATCTGATCACGGAAACTCTCAATCCCGAAAACTCTCGATTCCGAAAACTCTCGATCTTGATCCCAAAAACCCTCGATCCCGATCCCAAAAACCCTTGATCCCGATCCCAATAAACCTCGATCAGAATAACACTCGATTCCGATCCTAAAAACCCTCTATCCCGATCACATAACACTTGATCCTGATCCCGATCCCAAAAACCCTCGATCCCGATCCCAAAAACCCTCGATCCCGATCCCGATAAACCTCGATCCCGATAACCCTCGATTCCAATAACACTTGATTCCGATCCTAAAAACCCTCTATCCCGATCACATAACACTTGATCCTGATCCCGATCCCGAAAAGCCTGAACTCAGATCCGACCTAATTCCAAAAGGTACATCGACCATATTACATGTACATCAATACGAGGGGTATTCAATAAGTTTCTGGATGGACGAATTGAGGGTGATGTACACAATTTGGCATAGCAGGTATTATATACATGTACATCATCTTGTGATTATATTTGTGCGATTTCAGACAAATTCACTCTATAAAGCCTGTGCTACGCACACGAAAAGTTAGCATACCCTCAAACACTGAGAATTCACAATGGAGCTCAACAGAGACCATTTGAGAGCAATGATTTACTATGACTACAAAAGTGGTCTAAGGCAGTATGAGAGCTTTGAGCGACTTCAAGCGGCTTTCGGCAATCAAGCACCTTCCAGGAACACTGTTTTTGAGTGGTTTGCCACATTTCGACGTGGCCAGCGGAGTCTGGATGATGAAGAGTGCAGCGGCCGGCCCACCTCCGCAGCAAGCGAAGAGAATGTTGCTGCCATTCGGGCCATGATTAAGGATGATGCCTGGGTAACTGTGACCCAGATAGAGACAGAAGTGGGCATCTCATCGGGAACCATCCGCACGATCCTGCACTCAAGGCTCAACCTGAGCAAGGTTTCTGAACGTTAGGTGTCTCATGACCTGGTGGAGGAGCAAAGAAGGCTCGGATGGCTTGGTGCCATGCCATGCTTGACAGATTCGATGGTGGCCGCTCAAACTCGATCTGGGAACTCGTCAGTGGTGACAAATCATGGATCTGTAGTTTTGACCCAGAGACCAAGCAGCAGTCGATCCAGTGGACACCAGTTGGAGGCGCTCCACCATTGAAGCTGCAGCGAGAGCGTAGCGTGGAAAAAGCAGATGGTGGCCATTTTTGTGATGAAAGCTGATCATCTAGCGACCGTGCCACTTGCGCAGCAACGCACAGTCACTGGCAACTGGTGTACCAACTGCTGCTTGCCAAAAGTGCTGACTTGTCTCTCTAGTTGCCACCCAAGGCTCGAGCTCAGGTGTGCTTCTTCATCAAGACAACCCCCCCAGCCCACGCGTCCAGGCAAGTGGTCGAATTCCTGGCTGAAAAACGCATTCAAGAGCTCGGCCATCCACCCTACAGCCCAGATCTGACCCCCGTGCGACTTCTTCGTGTTTCGGCAAATCAAGCAGATGCGTGGCAGTCGTTATTCATCGCCGGAAGCTGCAGTCGAGGCCTTCATCAAGCATGTCAAGGGGGTGTCAAGTTCATAGTGGTCCAGCTGCTTCAATAAGTTGTTTGAGGGGATGCAACGGTGCATAGACTCTTCTGGAGAGTACCTTGTGCACTATTGGTAGTGTCTTTCCTTACTTCAGTGTTTAGGCTATGCTATAATATTAGGTATATTTTTATACATGCTACGACAGCAAGTGAAGCTAAGCAAGTGAAAAAACTATATTATCCGCGAGAGGCAACATGCCTGACATGGAGCCATTGTGCTGTAGCTAAAGCCAGCGCATCTGTATCTGCCATGCCCCCACCACTCTCTCATAAGTGCTAGCATTAGCAGTAGTTCCAAACTCATTATAACCCCGCATTCACCCGCAACCGCACAGATTAGCCACCAGCCGCAAATGCGCAAACTTCTAACACAGAAGATCATCGTAAATTTATAGGCATGGTATACATGTAGAATATTATACTTAGCTAATAACTCTCAATTAGCTAACTGTCTACAAATCGGTAGCCTACAATGTGTGACCTAATATAGCACTCGTTTAGTCATTAGAACAGTCCTTTTGGCGCCACACATGTACTCATTCCGGCGCCACACATGTACTCATTCCGGCGCCACACATGTACTCATTCCGGCACCACACATGTACTCATTCCAGCGCCACACATGTACACATTCCGGCGCCACACATGTACTCATTCCAGCGCCACACATGTACACATTCCGGCGCCACACAGTTGCTCATTCCGGTGCCACACAGTTGCTCATTCCGGTGCCACACAGTTGCTCATTCCGGTGCCACACAGTTGCTCATTCCGGCGCCACACAGTTGCTCATTCCGGTGCCACACAGTTGCTCATTCCGGTGCCACACAGTTACTCATTCCGGTGCCACACAGTTGCTCATTCCGGCGCCACATATACACTGGCGCCATTCTGGCATTCTGGCGCCCAGTTTACCGGATAATATACGATACTAGTTGAA
The DNA here is from genome assembly GCA_002269645.1 of Macrostomum lignano. Classification (NCBI taxonomy): domain Eukaryota; kingdom Metazoa; phylum Platyhelminthes; family Macrostomidae; genus Macrostomum; species Macrostomum lignano. The sequence goes on along the minus strand of NIVC01002080.1, from coordinate 147,116 downwards.
AATAGCCAGCGAATCTTAAAATTAGTATGCAGCTAGCAACAACTAAAAGAGAATCTATTGCCGCGCGTCAGAAATGAGGACTTTAAGACAAGGTCGGGGTTTATCTGCAGAAGGACAAGAAAAGCAAGAAAACTGGCCGCACACAGAGGGCCAAGCCGGTCTGACTCTCTGCCCCTCCGTCTCTTACTCCTAATAGTAAATATAGCAATCTAAAAATAGGTTAAGTGCATCGGCAACAGTTTTCGCCGTAGCCACCGCTACCCACCTACAACCGGTTTCAGACACAGAAACATAATCCTAACAAAAAACAAAGCATTTAATCGAATTTCTATTATATAAATAATCTTAAAGCGGATAAATTGGTGACGGGATTAACCTTATATTTCTTAGAAAAATATTTGAAGGCTAGCTCTTTCTTTCTAATTTATGGACACTTGATAAGCTGCACGAAAACTAAGCCGGGGGGGGGGGTTGTCGTGCGATTCAGAGCCATGAGGGCCAAACCCCAAAGGCCCAGAGAGTGTACATGCCTGACGATTAGAAAGTCAGGACCGCTGTACACCCTGTGTCACTGTGTGAGCATTGGCGCGCTTGTAGGCGCTCAGAAGTTTCCCGTCCTTCTGTTTAGGTCGCCCTTTTAATACTTATACCAGGAAAGAATTAGCCAACTGACCAGAACTCGGAGAATTATTCAAAGCACATTTTACCAGTCATATCGTATTAACTATTGTAGTAGAAATTTAGGCAGACCCGCAGCTCAGCACAGCGCTTTATCAATGGCATGCCGACCGAATTTCGTTCTCTCTCTATTACAAATAGACTTGGACAAAAGCGCTCGGGGATCGTACGCCAGGTACTAACACTTGAACTGTCATACGGGGCCTGCGTGAACACCTGATTAAACTGATTAAAGAAGAGAGGTTAAAGGGGCCGCGTGAGCGCGCTGTGTTCTGGCCTTGCTACGAGCCTGTCCCTATGCGCAAATGAGTACAGTGTAATGCAGGGCATAGCACAACTTATACTGAGATAATAGTAGATACGCAATTTAACTGATGCGAGATACATTACGCCCTGGTATTATAGCAAGTTATAACAGAAAGGGTCACTGTTATGCTTACTAATCAAGCCGTTAACTGTTCTGTGAGTACGGGTTGCTCCTAAATTAAAATACAATACGGCATACTCCAGGCCAGACCAGACACCCAGCAAACTAAATCTGTTTAGAGATTCAGTTAACAGTTTAGCTTGGTTACTCGAGGGTATCTGACGGGTCTACCGATGTTGATGACAGGGTTGACAGCTCTACCTGAGGCTAATGACAGGATGGACAGCTCTACCTGAGGCTAATGACAGGGTTGACAGCTCTACCTGAGGCTAATGACAGGATGGACAGCTCTACCTGAGGCTAATGACAGGGTTGACAGCTCTACCTGAGGCTAATGACAGGATGGACAGCTCTACCTGAGGCTAATGACAGGGTTGACAGCTCTACCTGAGGCTAATGACAGGGTTGACAGCTTTACCTGAGGCTAATGACAGGATGGACAGCTCTACCTGAGGCTAATGACAGGGTTGACAGCTCTACCTGAGGCTAATGACAGGGTTGACAGCTTTACCTGAGGCTAATGACAGGATGGACAGCTCTACCTGAGGCTAATGACAGGGTTGACAGCTCTACCTGAGGCTAATGACAGGGTTGACAGCTCTACCTGAGGCTAATGACAGAGTTGACAGCTCTACCTGAGGCTAATGACAGGATGGACAGCTCTACCTGAGGCTAATGACAGGGTTGACAGCTCTACCTGAGGCTAATGACAGAATGGACAACTCTACCCAAGAATCTACTAGGAAGCCGCTCACCTGCACAGTGGGGTAGCCCTGCTGCGACCGATCCTTAACCGAGCCGCGCGAGCCTTCGGTCATGTACCGAGCCCGGTGGTGCTGCTCGGGCTGGGAGACAATTAGCAGTTCGAATGGGCCGTGCTTCCTCGGATAGCAGTTGAATAGGCTGGGCTTGCCAGACCGGCGCCGATCGCTGCCTGCGTCGCCAGAAAAGTTCGTGTGCACCGATGCAGGGGAAGAGGTAACCTCGTCTGACCTGCAGCTGCGATACGGGTGGAGATTCGGATTAAGTGAGGCTGTTTTCAATTGTGACACGGTTGAGTAAATTTGAATTTGGCTTATTAATAGAATGCGGAGATTAGGTTAGGAAGGGCAAAAAAATATAGGATAAAATTTGTTTTAATCTGGTTTTGCTCTTGGCCCAGCAACTGGGGAGGGTGGTCCAGCAACTTAGGATCTGGGAGGCTAGCCCAGCAACTGAGGATCTGAGAGGATGAGTGGCCCAGCAACTGAGGATCTGGGAGGCTGGACCAGCAACTGAGGATTTGGAAGGCTGGCCCAGCAACAGAGGAACTCTGGGAGGCTGGCCCAGCAACTGAGGATCTGGGAGGCTGGCCCAGCAACTGAGGATCTGGGAGGCTGGCCCAGCAACTGAGGATCTGGGAGGCTGGCCCAGAAACTGAGGATCTGAGAGGCTGGCCCAGCAACTACAGAGGATCTGGGAGGCTGGTCCAGCAACTGAGGATCTGGGAGGCTGGCCCAGCAACTGAGTATCTGAGAGGCTGGCCCAGCAACTACTGAGGATCTGGGAGGCTGGCCCAGCAACTGAGGATCTGAGAGGCTGGCCCAGCAACTGTGGGATCTGGGAGGCTGGCCCAGCAACTGAGGGATCTGGGAGGCTGGCCCAGCAACTGAGGATCTGAGAGGCTGGCCCAGCAACTGAGGGATCTGGGAGGCTGGCCCAGCAAGTACTTCAATCAAAAAACAGTAGCAAGGATTAAGCACTATATGCAAGAGCAGCCAACCTGGACACGCTGCCGTATTCAATAGACGAAGCCTGCCTGTCTTGGCCGCCACCGAAGCTGGAGCCCGAAGCGGCAGCGGCAGCAGCGGCCGCGGCGGCAGCGGAGTTCCGTCGCTTCAGCAATTCAGACCGCAGACTGGACGCTTCGCCAGACAGAATGCCGGGCTCGTCCTCGGATGCCGATCCGAGGAACAACTCGCCGCAGTCGCGTCTAATACTTGACAACTGGGTGTCCGAATCCACCACGGTTATTGGCGACCGGCTTCGGGCGGGCGACGTGCACGAGGAGCTGGCCGGCGATGACGAGGACGACATGGCAGTGTCGGAGACGCGGGCACGCTTGTACTTGTAGTTGCCGCCGCCGCCGCCGCTGCTGCTACCGCCGCCGGTGGCGCCGACGACATCCGGAGGCGGTGCAGACGAAGACGATGAAGCTACTGGCGCCACAAGACACTGGGACGGTTGCGCTAAAATATATTTATATTCAGTTTAAATATCATTCGCGTTTGATCTGGTTAAGTCTTAATGTGCATTGCCCACGACTGCCGACCCTAACCTAAATCTAAACCCTAACACAAGAGTCCTAACCCTAACTCTAACCTAAACCTCAACACAAAAAGCCTAAACTAAACCCCAACCTAAACTCCAACCTAAACATTAACGTAAGAACCTTAACCTAAACTCTAACACTTGAGCCCTAACCTAAACCCTAACATGAGCCCTAACCTAAACCCTGACACATGAACTTCAACTTATACCCTAACACGAGTGGCCAGGAAGTCATTTGATTGGGCCAGTGCGTGGCAAAAAATATGCATTGTAAAACCCATTCGCCAACAGCACAAACAATACTTCTCACCTTCTCTAGAGAGAGATATCAGCTGATCTGCAGATGGAAGCTGTTGTTGCTGCATTTGCTGTTCGGCAGGCTGCTGCTGATGCTGCCAGAGATTCAAAGCAGCTGGCGGTGCAGCATAGCGGCCGATAGCGGCTGAGGTAGAAGAGTCTGTTAGGATTGACCGGAGAGTCGAGCTGGCAGGCAGAGAGGCTGACACAGTGGAAGGCGTCAATTGGCGCTGCTGTTCAGGAGGCTCGGCCTTGACCTCCAGTTCGGCGATCAGGGTTTTCAAAAAGCTATCGTTGGCTGCTGGAACGAGACGCTGAGGCTGAAGCAGATGCACCTGTTGCTGCTGCTGCTGCTGCTGTTGCTGATGCTGTTGCTTTAACAAAGCTAAAATAACCGACTGCATTTGAGCAGTCTGGCTAGCCAAAGCCTGCAACAGGTTGCTCAAGTCTGAAGAGCCGCCGCAGGCGTAAGCCAGCTGACTGGCAGTGGCCGGCTGCAGTGACAAAGCTGGCTGCTGCTGCTGCTGCTGCTGCTGTTGTTGCTGAAGAATTTGCTGCAGCAGATTGGTTAAGGTGGAATTGCTAACAACAGGCTGCTCAGATTGGTGAGCTTGCTGAAGCAATGACTGCTGAGACTGTTGCTGTTGCTGCTGCTGCTGCTGCACTGGACTTGCCGCTTGGACGCCATTAAGGCTGGACTGTTGAGACTGCGGAGTCTGCGGCTGCTGCTGCTGGTCATTGATAACACTTAGCAGCAGGTCCATTTGCTGCTCGTCCATAGCACTACTATTAGAAGTTGGTCCACTTAATGAAGTGGCACAAGTGCCATTAGATTGGCTGGTACCTAAATATGGCTGCATTTTATTGATGAAGCAGCACTAGGTGATAAAGCTATAAAGGTTATATAGTTTCAAATTTGCATAGGCCTGTTTTTAGTGGCAATAGCCAGGATGACAAACAAGGCAGTCCTGAAAAGGATTATTCAAAGAAGTTAACTTGACTTAAAAAATGAATAAGTATATGTGAGTTAATGCAAATTGTAAATAATAATAATACAAAAACAAAAAGTGGCTTCTTTTTTCTATTGTTTAGTCCTATTGCAAATTTAGCCTAATTTATTGTTACTTAGACTAAAGAAAAACTAACTTAAGCTTACTTCTATATTAAGATTTTGTCTGATCTTTTTAGGAGTTAAAAGGCTAAGATCTTTAGCCTAAAGGCTTACATACATGCGCAACCCCCTGATTTACACTGGCCATGCAACTTACTTTTTGACCAAAAATGTGACTCACCTATGAAAGAAACCCAAAATAAAAATTGACACAATTTTAGATAAATGGCAAGAGTAACTATGACTATCTTATTAAGGCTAAATGCCTTAGCATCTAATTAGTACTATGTCTATATCCCTTTTGGTATTTTAGGTTTTAAAAAAACTAATATAGGTTATAGAAAAATGGTAAAAAAACTTTTTACAATATTTTTCCTTCCACATACTTTATAATTAAGCTAAACTAAAGGCAAGGCTGACTTTAAAGGTATTTTTTCAAAGGGTTTGGCTTAGACCTATTTTTAGATTTATTAATATCAATAGATAAGAGATTGAAAAGTTAAAAATAATATTTTCACAAAGAAATTAGTTAAGTAAATAGTGGCAATCTTTTACTTTACTATGTTAAAGTGTTTCGGAACTTTTTGCACTGAGTAAGGCATTACTATTGACACTCTAATGACTAATGACTTTGTATTCTACTATTTTTTATGTGAAAATAATTTAATGCAGCAAAGTAAATTAGTAAAAGATTGCCAAAATAGTTATTTTAAAAATATTATTTTTATACCTAATAAAGAAACTAAATTTTTTAAAGCAAAAATGATCACAGCAGTGCCTAATTCTAATAAATAGGCCTAGTAATGGCAATGGGCAAATACACTTGTATTACAAAAATGTTGAAAATTAAAGATACAAAAAGAATAAAAGTTTTGTAACCTTTTCAACTTTTCAATAGTCCAATTTTCAAAAGTAAGGATAATGAGTAATGTGTTGTATATTATAATTCAGACAAATGGGACTTATTAAATAGAATAAACTAGGCTAGGCCCCTAAATATTAAAAATAACATTGGAAAATCGCTGGAGTCCTATTAAAATATAGGACAAAGCTTTATTGCTGTTTGAGTCAGTATGTTTATAGTCATCAAATATAGGGTGCCTACACATTTTGAGCAAGTAAAATAAAGGAGACTGTTTGACTAATGCCAAAATAAAGGAGATTTAATTTGGTAACATAAAAATATAGACCTAAATATAGATCACTTGTTTGTTACATTTATACTTTAACAAACTGTTATAACCTGCAGATTTTGAACCCACTGAGTTTTAATCCCTGGAACAATATTTTCAAATCTGAAGTCATACTCCAATAAAACTTGTTAATAGTTAGAATAGAGGTTAATAAAAATGAGAGTAAATTTTTGCTAAATTAAGATTTGAGGGTATATTGATTTTCTTGGTTGGTGTTGCCATAGAATGACAGGCAATGTCTATCCAAGGCCTGTATAATCAAACTCTAGCCTCTTGCTTCTCTGCATCTTTCTATGTCCCTTGGGTGTTCTGAAACTTCTATCTCCTCTTTTGTCTCCTCTCCTCTCTTTCTCCTATTGTCTTTTCTCTCTTTTTCCCTTTCTCCAGTCCTCTCTACTCTCCTTTCTCATCTTGCTCATCTCCACTTTTTCTCTATTCTTTCCTCTTTTTTCTCTGCTCTCTTATCTTTCCTTTCTTCTCTTAGCTCTTTCATCTTTCCTTTCTTCTCTCAGCTCTCTCATCTTTTCTTTTTTCTCTCACCTCTCTCATCTTTCCTTTCATCTCTCCCCTCTTTTCTTCTATTTCCTTATCTATCCCCTTTGCCTCTATATCTCCTTTATTCTCTTTCTTCTTTTTTCTCTTAACTTTCTCTAAGTCTCAGAACTCAAATCCTCACAGGGGATAATAATCGGCAATCCAATACAGCACTGCACTAAAGACATTGGTAGGGTACATGTGACACCAGAGGAACTCTTCAAGATCACTTTCAAAGAGAGCATTGGATGTGCCATGCATTGATCTGAAATTTGTACTTAGTATATGCCTATGTACCTTTGATTGAGTTTGTATAAACCGTCACATCTTGAGGGTTGACAAAGTGCAAACAGTGGTTGATAATGGCATGGTTCTTCACCTTCACCTCTCACTAAAACTTGCCTTGTTGCCTAAAAATGTCTATGGCCTTTTAGGATGACATGGCATGACAATTTAGCACAAATTTAAACCCTCCATGACACATTGGCACATATTCAAAAGTAAAAATAATTATGCAAAACAAACTGCAACATTGCCCTGCCAACCCCTGCTTCAAAAGCCAGTTTTTAGGACATAGTATTCTCATGGTTGTTTCATTCTGTGGCCTATTTGTTGACTGCTTTGGTCAGGTCATCCTTCTGGCCAATTTGCAACCTTATGAGAGGAACTTATATATCTCCAACTCTACAGTTCCACATATTTAATATTGTGGCTAACCTAGGAATGGCTAGGATTGATGCTTTAAAGTTTGTTCAATTAGGCCTAGTAGGCCTAACTAGACCTAATGTCATAGGGCCTAATCATATCATATATACAAACCATTTTGTTGAGACTTACAAACTATTTTTCTACATAAAATTGTCTAGGGAAAATAATAAAAAGCAATGGAAAAGTCTTCTTAAAAATTATTATTTAAAAGGACCCTAAACTAGGCCTAGGCCTAATAATATATTAAGTAGGCCTATGTATTGTGTGCTAAAAATCCTAGGAGCTAAAGTGGCTAAAATAAAGGAGAAAGTCCCAAAAATCTTCCAAATAAAGGAGATAAAGGAAATAAAGGAGGTTTGCCAAATAAAGGAGATAAAAAAGATAAGGGAGGGCGCGGGAACCCTGCAAATAAGGCCGAATTTCGTGTGATCACCAACTTTAATTGTTCATTTCTTTGAACATCGGTCTCTCTATGATGGCATTGTAAATAACCCTTGGCTTTAGCCTAAATCACGAAACATTTTCACGCGAAGAGGCTATTTCTATATCTTCTAGTAGCGAGTCTAAAGGACCTAGTTAGAAAAAGTAGCTCAAGCAATTTTTGCGCTAGTTGTAGGCCTACACTGGACTGGCCGACGATCTGGTTCGTGTCCGGACTAAGAAACTGGTATTTTAATTTTCTTAAAGTAAAAAAAACATACAAAAGCAAAAATTAAAAACACTGTGCTAAAAGTGTTTGTATATTTTTCAAGATAGTCATGACAATTTTACAAATAATTATGCTTTTGTTATACTTCCTAAGCATAGTACGTTATGAAGTTTAGAACATATAGATTGGAGTTTACATTATGGAGTCGGGAATTATTAGAATTATTGGTTGCAAACCCCATCTAATAATTCACATTAAGGTCGCTTTTTAACCGATAGTTAATTAAGGACTACCAAGGACGGTAAACTACGTTTCTTAGAAAGTGTTTAAAATAGCTACACTTACTGAGTTAAAAAAATTTAACTTTTCATATTAAATTTTTGTTATTGCTTTCGATTGGAGGCAGACCCGGTGGGCGGTGTTCATTTCTGATATGTTTTGCCTTTCTTATAGCCCTATTGATATTCACCAAGCTTTTTGTTTAGAAGATTAGTATTATGGTAATTTTTTCTACGCATTTCCTGTACCTAAAAATCATAAAAATGCATGGCACAGCTTGAATCTTTGGTTTTATGAATCTATATTTTATCATCTGTTACACAGTGGGCTAAGAATGATAAAATTGGCTCATAAAACCAATGAGCCGAGCTGTACGTTGCCTTTTTAATGCCAATGGCTAATTTTAAGCACAGGGCATGAAAAATGATACACGTAGAACTTTTGTTTTAAAGTAATTTGCTATTCAGCTAAATGCACGTAGAAAAACAAACAGAAACATTACAGCTGAGAATTTTCATGAGCTTCTTGGTTTTGTTTTTCATACTATTGTTTACATGCATATGCATACATACATGTAAAAATGTATTTACAGTGGTGGACTAACACAATTGATGTGTGCAGATAAAGAACAGATGCGTCGTCGCCACGGGGGCGACATGGGGAGTGTGATCCCCCCAGTAGAAGCTATATGGGGGACATGCTGTGCTTTGTCACTCACCTTGCACCTTGTTGTGGAAATCAATAATTTTGCTTCACGCCTTTTTCAGCAGGGCGCCTTAAGTGTCTGCGGTGCCAAAATGAGTACCTGCGGCTGCTGCGTCAAAATGAGTGGTTGCTATATGTATGTATAAAACATTTCCAATTCTCGAAAAAATGTGTACATACAGAATTCTTGGCTCTACCCTCGATCCTCACGATATCCATATGCGACCCCCCTAAAAAATAGTATTCAACAACACATCTACAAGACTTCCAAAACAACTCCACGAAAAATGCTTCACCATTGAAGAATAACTCGTTTAAAAGACAGGGACTTTTAATTCTAACCTGTAGACGGGGGTCAGCAAAATACAGCCCCATGGGAGGCATTCGGCTCTCGAAGCCTCTCTATTCGGCCCTCGGACCCTTTTAAAGTTCATAATAGCGATCCGGCCCGCTCAAGGTTTCTTATTCTCAGCTCTCTTCAATTCTCTCCTCTACTCTCATCTGGCCAGCAGCCATCAGCTGGATTTTCTATCTGGCCCTTGAAATAAAATTTTGCCATGTATCAAATATTTTCTGAATAAAAATATTTTCTTCAGCTGAAAACTAAAATAACACCATTACACCACACCTGCCTTAACGGATGTGCAACAGCGACAACTCAGCCGCAGCTATTCGGCGCATCTAAGAAGACTGCGTACATGTACATGTACGGCTGTTCAGTCCAAGGACTGGGGAAGGGGGGTCGCCACACACACCCTCAATTACCCAAGCTAGCTGGTACCCATTTTACACAGCTGGGTGAAGCAATGCAGAGTTCAGTATCTTGATGAAGGACACAAATTATTCCGAGTGGGCTCACCGAACCTCCAACCTTTCAGTCGTGATCCCGACGCTCTTAACTGACTTAATTAAAGAAACAAAAAGTAACTACACAAAAAAACATGGCAACTTGGCAAAAAATTACGCTAGTTTTTGTGTAATAAACTGTGACGTTGTCAGTTGAGGTAGCCCCGACAAGGGCCGTTTTAGCGAAAGCAGTGCCAATCTATAATATTGTTAATTTAATGGTCTCGTACTCTCACGTCTGCTTAAAGTAATGCCCGAAGAATTTTAAAAAATATTGCGTGCGTTTGTAAAGCCTATGTACAATGCGATCGATAATTTCTGTTTTCAAGTTGGTTTTTCTCGCCGGCCAATAGAAAAGCCGCGCATAAATTATGCTAGCCTGAAATTAAGCTCTCCTCGCGCACCCACCCCCAGCCCGCTCTTTATCAGTCCTGTCTGGCTGGGGCGCCCGGGGTTAGACCCTTGTTTTCCAACCCTTGTTTTTCAACCCTTGTTTGCTTGTTTACCCGTCTTGTCTCTCCGCCTCGCTCCGCCAGTTCTAAACCACGCCTCTGCCAAGTCTCAGTCACGCCACCGCCACCGTCAATGCTCGATCACGCCACCACTACCGTCTGTAAAGGGTTCTCGATACGAGTACCGCCACAACACGATCACTGCCATCACATCGTCGCCATTGCCTCAGGCTCATCGACTCGCTCGCTCTATCATCTATCATCTATCTTATTGTTGCGTAGCCGCCCAGTGCATTCCTTACGGATTCAGCAAATACTCTGACCCATCTCTATTAAATCATCAAGTGCTACCGCTAAAAAAATTTGCCTCTGCTGTAGTTGTCTTCGTCAGTTAATTTCGAGTCTGCCGGTTAATCGTCACAATCCCAGAAAATATATTATAACGATTATAATCAATATGGAAAAGATCATAGCTACCAAAAAATTACAGAAAAAGAGCAGACTGCCCTGTACTGACTTTTGCATAGGGAAAAATTGACTTTCAACAACAACAAAAAACTAAATTGAAGTACATATACAAGCTAATATACATGTAAGTGGGCGGCTAATACCAAATGCAAAACTTGCCAAGTTCATTTTACTTACTCAAATAAAAGTTCAAAAAACAAATAAAGAATATAAATGAATGATTGCTTGCAAGAATTTGTGGAAGACAAATTATCGGGTTTTTCGTCATAATCGGAACAAAATAAAAGCGAATCATGACATATTTTGTTATAATTGCACCGAACTGGTCGCAAAAAGGGCAGCTGATAGAGGAGCTGTAAAGACTCGTAACTATTTGCTATAAAAGTTTCTTGATCTGCCACAATGACCACAAGGACGCGTTGCTTTAAAATGCATCATCCAAATTGGCCCAGCCATTAATTAACAAGTCTATAATAGTAAATTTACGATTTCTTACTTACTATCCGTACTTTGGGCGATAACATGAAAATTAGCTAGCATGCGTTTGGTTCAATGCACAGATACTAGAATAGCTAGATGGGCCATCTCAGCACATTTGGGCTACTTTCAGTTCAGTAGCAAGTTAAACAGAAGCATTTTGGTGTATTTTAAAGCCAAGGCTCATTTATTGGCTCTTACCCCTCCCCCCTCAGCATAAACCCTTTCCAACCGTGCCTTTCCACACTATAACTTCCTTTTATATATATAACGAAGTGTTCCTTAATGGCCCTTGCTTCCAACGTAATGCCAACTTCCATGTGTATATTGCAGTATAAATGGCTGAAAAGTTCCCATCCTGCAAATGCATTTTCAAGCGAAATCAGGCTCACTCAATTTTGCAGTGCGACCGCCTCTTACTATCAGTGGTCCTTGATCTTCGACTCATTGTCATAAATCAGCCAGAAGACGATTCTCGACTGAACTGACTCACATCCTCTCCGACCTGCTCCTCCTGCTCGGCCATGTCAGCCACCGGCTGCTGATCCTGAAGCTCTGACAGCTCAGCAGCTGCGGCCACGGCGCGTCTGGCTAACAGGGTGAGCAGATGGCGCCTAATTGGCGCCGGATCGTCAGCGGGCAGCAGCCGAATGGAGCAGCCACGAACCGGCAAGATCAAAGCCGGCGGCGACTCAGACGGTCGCAACGGCGGCGGCTGCGGCAGTTTCTGGCAAAGAAGTGCTGCCCTGTGTAGTGGGAGTGTATTGAAGGGGATATGAAAATTTACCACTGGTAATAATAAAATTAATAATTGATTACACCTGCCCTAATAGGCAGATGTGCAACCGACAGCTCAGCCGCAGCTATTGCGCAGCGCCTCTGAAGGCTGCGTACGGCTGTTCGGTCCATAGACTGGGGGGGGGGGTTCGCCACACACTTTCAAATACCCCAGCTAATGCTGGCACCCATTTTACAGCTGGGTGAACTTAGCAATTGCAGAGTCAAGTGTCTTGCTTAAGGACACAGATTGTTCTGAGTGTCAAGAATCGAACCACCAACCTTCAAGTCGTAGACAAATTTGAGTAATCTGCAAACTTCTGCGGGTCAACTGTGTAAAGGCTAGGGTAGGGTAGAGACGTAGGTATTTTATTTGATTTTGAACTTTTGTGATTGTGACTGACGTATGAGTGCCCGCCTGCGTACAGCCTCCGCGCGCTTGTATGTGCTCAGAAATCAGCGGAATGGGCAGAATTTGCCCCGGCATTTACACGTAAGAGATTATTGCTTAACCTCAATAATGGAGACATTAAGGAAAGGTCACAAAGGTCATTTTATATTGAAATAATCTCACCTGCGGCGCTAAAATTGTACAAAAATATTACAGGCAATGAGAATCGTGCCTGAACACTATAGTATCAGCGATGCTTTGTGCTAGTTAAACAGTTAACTGGTTTGTAAATCTTGACTTCTGTAAAGAATAGCATTACAAGAGCTGCTTTCATTTGATTTTCTCAGCTACCAATTTTTTTACAAGCACCTTTAGTGTATGAAACGTGTTGTTTGCAAAGAGCGATTTCTACTCCAGAAAGGACAAAAACAAAATCCTTCTAGTGTAAACAGAGATTTTCTAATCAAAGCATACAAGCAGCTAGTCCGCGACTGATAAAACTGAGACCGAAAATTCTAACATTAAACTTTTTGGCACAGTTTTTTAGCTAGCTCAAAACTCGGCTTCGATCACGAGCCGATGGCATTCGTTTGACAATCTAGCATATGGTCCACGATTCTGGGACTGATCGTGCTCCTCCGCTGCAAATGAAGCATTGCTTTCGTCCCCACTGCTTGTGACAGTCTGTCTAAATGAAAACCTAGGGATGAAACTGTAGCTCGTTCAGCTGCTATGAACCAAATAGATGCTTGTTGGACTAACAAATAGCCGATAGCTTCAATCAAAGATCATATATACACAAGATGGGCCACTCATTAACCACTTATGTGGCCATAGAAGCTAACGTTAAAAATTTTGCAACTCGTGACAGCTCAAAAATCAACTAGCCACTGAACTCAATTTAATCAGTAGTCTCTGCAGTGCATGCATCAGTCTTAGTTTGATGGAGTAGCTTTTTATTTTATTCATGTCCCTGTCCCTAAGCTACTGAAATCAAAATTTTAGCAACCCATGTTGGCTTTTGTCGCACAAGTGACGAAAAACAGCGGTCGGACTTTCCCTATTGCTGCAATACCAAGGGGCCTATCTAGAGAATATAAGATCTATGGTATATATGGACCAAATAGCTCCATTACTATGGCAAACATATCTTGGATACCAAAATTGGTTTTGCTGTTTATGATCTAATTCTTCATTGAATCAGAAGCCAGATACCCTAGTATATTTAACTCATTTTGTTTAAATAATCGTTTTTCTATGGCCGCCAACGTTTAAAGCCAACAGTACTGAACACACTCAGAGAGATAGAGCTCGTAAGTTAAGAGGAGAAATGAAGAAGAGTCAGAGATATTTGCTACTAAGTCTACATTTTCTGCAAAGTCATTTAATTCTACCAAGCAAACAAACTTGGGAGTTCCTGCAGCGGACCTGCAATGATGCATGTTTCTGAAAGAGATGGACGAGTTCACCAAGTTGGATCTAGCGGCTGATGAAACTTTTCATCCTGGAGATGTCGAGGAGCATCTAGGCGGATCCGGAATTGAGGAGTGCAATACAATTGCGTCAATGATGCTATATCGGCTAGCGAGGGTAAGGCTTCGGGTTAGAGAAATCTTCGTCCGTTTCAAAATCTATCTACATGTAGCAGGACCGGTGCAAGTGAGATGCAAATAACCTTAGAGAAATCAGATTTTTCTCCACCGAAAATGTCTACCTTTCGAAAACCTTATTCTCGAGAGCGTTATACCTTTTTACCGGCCAGCTCCAGTTTGTATCTAAAAAATCGAGCGTAGCGCGCGTCATACTACTTTACTTTATTCTATGATCGTCAGTCTTAATAGTGATCGAAATATTCTTTAGTTTAACTCTTTAGGCTGGCACAGTTGCCGCAGCCCACAGATTGCTAGCTACATGTACATGCATGTGTAATTTATAAATCCAATACACTAATAGCCTACAAGTAACAAAATATCCTAAAAAACCGTTGAAAATCAAGAAGCTACTGAGAACGTGCACGCACCTCACAGCGCTGAATACGCTAGAATCGTCTTCCAGGCCCAATTTGACGCGCAGTTCGGCCAGCTTGGCCTGGTCAATTTTGGCGCAATAGACGGCATCGCCGTCGGACAGAGACAGCCAGAGCGCGGAGTCGCGCAGCTCGTCAATTAGACTGAACCCGCCGCCAGCTGGCAAGAGCAGCGAGTCGAGGCCGGACAGCTTCACCAGGCGGTCAAATGACATTTTAATGAGTATTGATGCGGTGTTGTATCGGCGCTGACTGCAAGTTGAACCAAAATTTTCTCAAAATCAGATTCTAAAGGCTGTGCACACACGGGTGTACTGTGTGTATATTGATTTGGTTTACAGTTTGATGATTTTAAATGATTTGATCTGGTATAATTTGCTCTCGTACGATTTGATCTTGTACGGTTTGTTCTTGTATGATTTGATCTTGTACGACTTGATCTTGTATGATTTGATCTTGCATAAATTGATCTAAGGTTTTTTCTTGTATGATTTGATCTTGTTCGGTTTGTTCTTCTTTAATTTAATATTGTACGACTTGATCTTGTATGATTTGATGTAGTACGATTTGATCTCGTACGAATTGATCTTGTATGATTTGATGCTGTATGATCGATTGGAAATTGGGGTACAATGGTCGTTAAAGGGATATGAAAACAAAAAATACTAAGCTAACAGCTATAAAACCAATTTATACTTAGCTATTAATTTTTTTGAGCATGTAAACAAAAAAACAAAGCTTGTACAATTTAAGCAGGCTCTTAAAGTATCAGTACCAATGTTAGGATAGTGTATTGTGTCAATTTATTCAAGCATGCGAAAATGCTTTCTTTGCTTAAAGAAATGTTAACGAACGATCGGAACGAATCATGATTAAGATTGACTGCTATTTGTAGGGCCGGTTTATAATATAGCAGAACAACAGGTTGATATTTAATTGGATAAGATTAGTAGATTACATCAATCTAATATGCCAGATATGGAAGCGAAAATATGAAATTAGTCACGTTAGAAAATAATATGAGAAAATTTACAATTCGCAAAGAGCACGAGCTATGGATTCGAAATCCCAGGGATTCCAAACACGACTCCCAATTCCAAATCAAGGATTCCAAAAAGAATTACAAATTCCAAATTGATTGCTGGACGTTGGATTTCCAACAAAGAAATCTAACCCCAAATTGTAATAAATAATTCTTAACCGAACACTCAGTGCTCGCGCATTTCACCCAGACACTGGTTGACAACAGCCAGAAGGTGGGTATTCTCCAGAGCGGCCGCCACGCGCTCTTTATCGGCTAGCTGTTTGTTAATCGCCTCCTCAGAGTTGTGCGTGCCCGGAGCGATTCGGACGCCTACCTGTTGGTTGGGGCGGAGTTTCGATATTTATTACTTGCAGTGCAGTTGGGACTATCTATCTATCTATCAACAAAGTACCAAACTATCTATCCGTATATCTCAGCAATATATAATAAATCAACGTATCCGGAATCCGGCTCGCAATAGTTATACAAGCGACCTCTTAATCTTAAGAAATCTACTATAGCTATAATATAAAACAAAGATCATAATAAGTAAAAACTTTTTCCCTTTAGTCTACTAACAGTAGAAACAGTAGAAATATACGCGCACAAAACTAAGTAACATTAACAATGAATTAAAAATTGAATAGACCAACACTTTTTTACAAACCTTGAAGCGCGAGGGCAGCGACCGGATCAGCTTGACCCGAATGCTCAGACCGATGAGAGTCGCTTGGCTGCAGTGCGGGATGGTCGGCGTGAATTCTATGCTAATCTGATTGGCCGGATCATCAACCTGAACGGCAGCCTCGCTGACAACGCCGAGCTCTTCTAGCGTTAGCGGATGCTCCGGATCGTTGATAACCCGGATTAAGTCGAATACTTCGCGAGCATCGAACTGATCAGCAAGGTCTTCGTTAAGCATGCCAGGCGTTATTGGACGCTCGGTAGTCCTGGCGTACACAACTGGGTTGGCATTGTCCATGGCGTAGTGTATAGGCGCACTGCTGCTGGAATCTGAGAGACAGTATGCCATTTTTAACAAGCTGAGCAATATCTTGTGAATCCCTGACAAGCTGAGCAATACCTTGTGAGTCCCTGACAATCTGAGCAATCTCTTGTGAGTCCCTGACAATCTGAGCAATCTCTTGTGAGTCCCTGACAATCGGAGCAATATCTTGTGAGTCCCTGACAATCGGAGCAATCTCTTGTGACTTTGTGAGTTCTCGACAATCTGAGCAATCTCTTGTGAGTCCCTGACAATCGGAGCAACACCTTGTGAGTCCCTGACAATCTGAGCAATCTCTTGTGAGTCCCTGACAATCTGAGCAATATATTGTGAGTCCCTGACAATCGGAGCAATATCTTGTGAGTCCCTGACAATCTGAGCAATCTCTTGTGAGTCCCTGACAATCTGAGCAATATATTGTGAGTCCCTGACAATCGGAGCAATATCTTGTGAGTCCCTGACAATCTGAGCAATCTCTTGTGAGTCCCTGACAATCTGAGCAATCTCTTGTGAGTCCCTGACAATCTGAGCAATATATTGTGAGTCCCTGACAATCGGAGCAATATCTTGTGAGTCCCTGACAATCTGAGCAATCTCTTGTGAGTCCCTGACAATCTGAGCAATATATTGTGAGTCCCTGACAAGCTGAGCAATACCTTGTGAGTCCCTGACAATCTGAGCAATCTCTTGTGAGTCCCTGACAATCGGAGCAATCTCTTGTGACTTTGTGAGTTCTCGACAATCTGAGCAATCTCTTGTGAGTCCCTGACAATCGGAGCAACACCTTGTGAGTCCCTGACAATCTGAGCAATCTCTTGTGAGTCCCTGACAATCTGAGCAATATATTGTGAGTCCCTGACAATCGGAGCAATATCTTGTGAGTCCCTGACAATCTGAGCAATATCTTGTGAGTCCCTGACAATCTGAGCAATATATTGTGAGTCCCTGACAATCGGAGCAATATCTTGTGAGTCCCTGACAATCTGAGCAATCTCTTGTGTGTCCCTGACAATCTGAGCAATATATTGTGAGTCCCTGACAAGCTGAGCAATACCTTGTGAGTCCCTGACAATCTGAGCAATCTCTTGTGAGTCCCTGACAATCTGAGCAATCTCTTGTGAGTCCCTGACAATCGGAGCAATATCTTGTGAGTCCCTGACAATCGGAGCAATCTCTTGTGACTTTGTGAGTTCTCGACAATCTGAGCAATCTCTTGTGAGTCCCTGACAATCGGAGCAATATCTTGTGAGTCCCTGACAATCTGAGCAATCTCTTGTGAGTCCCTGACAATCTGAGCAATATATTGTGAGTCCCTGACAAGCTGAGCAATACCTTGTGAGTCCCTGACAATCTGAGCAATCTCTTGTGAGTCCCTGACAATCGGAGCAATCTCTTGTGACTTTGTGAGTTCTCGACAATCTGAGCAATCTCTTGTGAGTCCCTGACAATCGGAGCAATATCTTGTGAGTCCCTGACAATCTGAGCAATCTCTTGTGAGTCCCTGACAATCTGAGCAATATATTGTGAGTCCCTGACAATCGGAGCAATATCTTGTGAGTCCCTGACAATCTGAGCAATCTCTTGTGAGTCCCTGACAATCTGAGCAATATTGTGAGTCCCTGACAATCGGAGCAATATATTGTGAGTCCCTGACAATCTGAGCAATCTCTTGTGAGTCCCTGACAATCGGAGCAATATCTTGTGAGCCCCTGACAATCTGAGCAATCTCTTGTGACTTTGTGAGTTCTCGACAATCTGAGCAATCTCTTCTGAATTTGTGAGTTCTTGACAATCTGAGCAATCTCTTGTGAGTCCCTGACAATCTGGGCAATATATTGTGAGTTCCCGATAATCTGAGTAATCTCTTGTGAATTTGTGAGTTCCCAACAATCTGAGCAATCTCTTGTGAATTTGTGAGTTCCCGACAATCTGAGCAATCTATTGTGAGTCCCTGACAATCTGAGCAATCTATTGTGAGTTCCTGACAATATGAGAAATCTCTTGTGAGTTCCTGACAATCTGAGCAATCTCTTGTAAGTTCCTGACAATCTGAGCAATCTCTTGTGAGTGTGAGATATCTTAGTTGGGACTAGGAGTACTAAGTTTAGAATGATTAATATACTACATACTAGAATATACTATGCTTGTAAGGGTTCCATTGAAATGTCACACTTTGTATAAGTAATGCATAAGTATATTTTGATTTAAATTCAAACAAATAAGTGCAGAGCTGAAATGCATGAGATAAGGTTTTAGCATAGGAGTAGGAAAAAGAACCCTATCAATTCAGCACCTACCATTCCATATGCAGAAAGGATCATATAAGCTGTCAAGAACAAATTTATTCAATCTAAATGTCATCTGTTTCTACAACTTTCTCTAACTAAGCTCAAAATCTACTAAAAGCTTTTTGCATTTTAGCTTTTATCTTACACTTTTAAGATAGAAGTGCATAATATTAATAACTTAAGATTTTTATAAGATGTATAATAGGCTTTACAATGTTTTCCTATCTAGAAATAATTAAGCTCTTAAAAATATTTATTTTAAAAGCTTTTCAACCTTTTGTTTTTATTGTTTGCCAATACTTTCTTTATTTGCTAATAAATTAGGGACTCTAGTAAGATTTTTTAAATCAATTAATAAAATACAAATAGGAAAGATTGTTTCAAAGCACTAGCATAGTAGAAATTTACAAAAGATTAGGAAACTAATGAATCAAAGTGATGCTTATAGGCATAGGCTTATGCAATGCAAGCAATAAAGTTCATAATTATAATTTATTTAAGTTTATAAATTGTTATATTTGTATGATCAGTATCATAAACAAAGGTTGTTTAGACAATAAAGTAAAATAGAATATAGGCCCTATTTGTATGTCTAGACCTAGCCTAATGTTTTCAGTTTTAACTTCTTATTAGATTTATGTTTTTGTTCCTTCTTTGCATATTTAGTCTTACAGGCATTATCATTATTGTTAGGCATTAATGATGAATTTGTCATTAACTCACAAAATTATTTATCATATAGAGGCCTATTTGTTTTTTATTATATATAATTTATAATTACAATTTTTTTTCTAAATTGAATTATAATTCCAATATAATGAATTTGTAAAAATCCTTTTTTTATTTGAATTCCATAGGACCTATCTGGCCTATGGCATGCATATTTGCAAGTCAGGACTGTCATCATTGTAGTCTTTAACTAAGCTACATCTGCATGGATAAAAGGCCAATTAGAAGTTCTTTTCAAAAACAAATTTAAGAACCAAATAAATAAATAAATACACTCAAGCCAGAATGACAAATTTTCCTAAAACCAAATCTGTTTGAAGATCAAATATTCTGTTTTGGTTGACCTACCACATAGTTTGAATTTACAATAATAGGGCCTAACTGTAAATGCAATGTCAGACCTAGAGCAATTTCAGCAATAGGGGCCTAGACACTTCAGTAAGACACAAAACCTAGACATAAAAACGAAAAAAGTGGGGTTCGAGATAAAGTTAGGCCTACCCGTATAACAAACTGTGCTCTTTTTTAATTTTGTAATTTTTTAAGGAAATTTATTTTTTCTCAAGAATCAAAATTACAAAAATACCAGCGTGCTTTTTTTCAAAAAGTGCTCCATTGCTTCGGTTTTCAAATAAATCTTGAGTAGCAGTTTTTCTATGAACTTAGTGTAAATTTTGCGGATATTCAGCCAGCTGATCCGATTTTAAGATCTCAGGCCAGGCGTAGTTCTTCCAATTTTCTTACTTTAAGAAGATATACAGACGTACAATTAAAAGATAAGCAAAGCACAAATTTGAGTTCACTTCTCAAAGTCTAAATCAAGTCTTGCCTCTTGTGCCCCTTATTTCTTTAATTTTTTTGTATATTCAAGTCATGTCTACTTTTGACAACCCATTTGCTGAACCATCATCAGATAGCAATCCATTCATGGTAAGTGCCTTAGCCTAAGTGAAAAAGTATATAACGTCTATCTATCCTGCTTTAACTATCTGGGAAGTCTTGACCATATAATAACATTGTCATTGATTAGGAGTGAGTAGGACTAGCTATAGTTGAAATGTAGACAAAGCCTTTTCACAATAGGCCCCTAGTGGGCTTTGGGGTTGGAATTTTTTAATGCTTAGTGTTGTATCAATTAATTACAGGCTTCTAAGTTTAGTATATGGTGGGTAGGTGATCATGGGGTGTAGGTCACATAGGCAAAAAGACATTAAGGCAAAAGTCATTTTGGAGAAAGTTTGGCGAGTCATTTTGGAGAAAGCCATACTATGGGCATGGCATGGGGCACAAGCTTCAATGCATGCTTCAATGTATATACAAGCTATATTCAGGATTTAATTTAACAATTAGGCCTTATCTAGATAGATGTTAATTTATGCAATGTAGGCCTAGTAAAAGTTTTATTTTATGCCGCTGGCTTTTATATGTATCTAAAATAGGGTTGGGGGTTGCATACTTGTGGCTATATGCCAAATGCAATGGGGTTGCATATATATTTGTCTTTGCATATTTTTAAGATTATATAGGCCCTATTTGTGTATCATTCACATACTGCAGCTCCAATAAAAATGTGGTGGTGGTGCACTGTATGGTATGCTAGACTTAAATAACTGAGTTATGATTATATTCAATGTTAGGCACTAGTCTATTAGTGTTAATAAACATTAATCCATTAATAAGCATTAATAAGTGTTAAGATTTTTCATTAGGGCCTAATGTTAATGGACTACCATTAAGATTTTTAAACAAATTTACTAACAAATTTGCATTAATAACTCTGTGAGTTAATAACAAATTCATCATTAATGTTAGGCCTAATGGAAATGTCAATGACCAAAGATGCAAAGAAAAAACAAAAATATAAGTTTAAAAAAGTTGCAACATTATAGATGAGTTTTCAAATGAGTTTCAAATAAAAAAGTTACTACTTTAATTATATCATATATGCTTAATTTAGTAGTATTATATAAACAAGTTTTTTTAAATTATTATTTATTACTTTTTAGCTTGTAAATCCCTTAGATGACCTCTATGTTTTGCTAAAAAGGGGAAAGCAAAGACAGTGTATTATAAAAATGTGCAAGGTTTCTATATTTTTGTGTTAACTTTAACAAATTAAAATTAACAATTATCAGTTAACTTTCAGTTAACTTAATGAAGTTAAAAGTTGATAAGTTAATATTTTTTTAACATTAATGCTCTTGCCATTAATGGAAGTTAAGATTTTTACTAATGGTGCCCAACACTGATTGTATTAAGGGAGACTACACAGTTGGCTTTTTAGATCTTATAGAAGCATTCAATAATCATTAACTTTTTGCTTGAATTTGATTCTTTTCCTTTTTAAAGTCTAAAAATATAAAAAAGTAAACAAAGTAACAGTTTATCATGTACTAATAAATAAATTATTTGTTATAGTCAATTGCCATAATTAAATATAAGGTTAGGCTCCTACTACTTTACCATAAAGTAATAATATGACTAGGTAATTTTATCTACAATATATCTCTATTCAATTAGAATTTTTGCATTGATATATTAGGAATTCTTGAAATAATATCAGTTTTGCATGTATAAAGCATGAAAACATGTCTATGGTCAAAAGGCTGTGATAATAAAAGGGGACCTTTAAAAAGAGATGTATTTGAAATTGAAAAATTAGCTACTAAGCTGCTAATACTGGTATTCAACTCAAGCTATCGTTTACTTTTTTTATTTTAGAATATTTTTCTCTAGATGGCTAGTCAACTAGTAGTTTTAAGTTGGATTGTGCCACCTACAGAGATATAACAAACAATTTAGTTGCTAGCATATATTAATTGTTAGTTTGTTCACTTGTTGGGGTTGAATCAAGCAAAAATTAATTTAACAAACATTCTATAGGATAGCTGATTCTAGCTTAGTATTGGTCAATAAGTTGTTAAACAATTATTTTTAAGCTATCTTTATCAAGACTTCTTACATACTACAAAGTAGCTTCTCAAATTTTATTGCAGTTGCTAAATATGGTTGATGACCCTATTGCAGCAAATGGCCATTATTGTAGATAGTATCTAGCATAGATTGGCCCCTAGCAATACAGGCACAGTCTACCATGCTGGTGCAGTTTGGCATAGAATATTTATGCAAAAGTGAAAATTGATAGTGTATTTAACTTTCTAAGCAAAAGTTCAGAACCTAGGAGTAAAAATCAACACCCTAAAAAATTCCTAGCTATGCCCTTGTTTATACCAAAGCTGTTTAGGTATACCCATGTCTTATCTTTCATCTTATACTTGTAGCAAAAGCTTTCTATGCCCTTGTTAAAAAGCCTATAAGCTTGTTTTCTTTAGAAAGGGCGCATAGGGAAGCCAAGCAGCAGAAACACTTCAAAAGTGCAATTCCTTATTTGAAATTTTGTTCACTGTTATTCTTCCAAGTTCCACAAAGCAGGAAAAGTCTTGAATATTAACTTTTGGATTCTTTTTAACCTGTTAACCATGGCTAGCCAGTCCAAGGAGCTGAGACTAGGGAACTATTGATCAAACTGATACCATAAGCCCATATATCTGAGTAGCTCATCATGACAGCTGAAAGCAACTTAATTTGTTTTTGCTTTGCAGCAAAAGATTTATTAAAAAAGGCAGATTCTAGAGGTGAAGATACAAGGGGAGGGCAGAGAGGGCAGGCCTATATATTTTGGCTAAAATACACTTTGTCTTGCCTTGAACTTTTCTAGGTCTTAGCCAAAAGGAGAATAGCTGCCAACTGTGTCCTGATTGTGCTATATTAAAATATACTATTTAAAATTCATTTCAAGTCAAAAAGTATGCTTGACCTTTGCTAAAAGCATATTTTTCAAGTATTTAATCCCTTTAGCATTGAGCAATTTCTTAGCCACATCACATGTACCATTGCTAGAAAAATTTCCAATTGAATGGTGCCTGTTTCATGAGGATCGGTTGAGCTTTTTCTGAAATCAATCACATGCCTAAATAGAGAAAACTCTTTATTTATGGCTAAATATTATAGTCATTTATAACTGTTGTAAACCAAGACTCGTATCCAAACCAACCAGGATGCATCAGTTCAGCAAGCCCGCGGCGGCAGTGGCGGCAGCCAGCCAGCCCAGCGACCAACAGACGAATTCAATCCGTTTGACAAATCAGCCAAACAGCAGCCGCCAAGTCAGCCGGCTGTGCTGCCTTCTAGTCAGCAGCAGCAGCAGCAGCAGCAGCCGCCGCCTGCCTACAGTGCCAGCGCCCAGCAGCGTGTCACTTCGGAGGAGTTGGAACGGCGCCAACGAGAACTGGAGGCCAAGGCCAGGGAGCTGGAGCGCCGCGAGGAGGAACAACGGCGACGGGAACAGGAAATGCAGGCCGGTGGCTCTGGCGGATGTAATACTGACTTTGTGTCTCTTTCAGAATTGCTTCTGACCCTTCGCTATCCCCCCTTGATCCCCAGTCCAGCAGTAGATTGCCCCCCCTTGATCCCCAGTCCAGCAGTAGATTGCCCCCCCCCCGATCCCCAGTCCAGCAGTAGATTGCCCCCCTTGATCCCCAGTCCAGCAGTAGATTGCCCCCCTTGATCCCCAGTCCAGCAGTAGATTGCCCCTCTTCCTTGATCCCCAGTCCAGCAGTAGATTGCCCCTCCTCCTTGATCCCCAGTCCAGCAGTAGATTGCCCCTCCTCCTTGATCCCCAGTCCAGCAGTAGATTGCCCCCCCCTTGATCCCCAGACCAGCAGTAGATTGCCCCTCCCCTTGATCCCCAGACCAGCAGTAGATTGCCCCCCCTTGATCCCCAGACCAGCAGTAGATTGCCCCCCTTGATCTCCAGTCCAGCAGTAGATTGCCCCCCTTGATCCCCAGTCCAGCAGTAGATTGCCCCCCTTGATCTCCAGTCCAGCAGTAGATTGCCCCCCCCCTGATCCCCAGTTTAGCAGTAGATGTAGATTGTCCCCTTAATCCAATAAAACAACCAGTTAGCTTTATGCACAATGCCTGAATTTCTGCTTCCAGACCGCAACAACAACTGGCCGCCGCTTCCGTCATTCTGCCCTGTCGGGCCCTGCTTCTATCAGGACTTTGAATTGGAAATCCCTCAGGAGTTTCGGCGGATTGTGAGGCTGGGCTATTACCTGTGGATGGCGCACGTGGCTGTACTACTAATCAACACCCTAGGCACCCTGGCGTACTTTATTGAAGCTTCCAGCACCGACGCCTCAACAGCTGGAGCCGTGTTTGGCGTGTCTCTGCTGCTGTGTGTCATCCTGCCGCCCTGCTCCTTTATTTGCTGGTTTCGCCCGCTGTACAAGGCGTTCAAGTGAGGCTTTGCTGATTGAGTGCTTGCATGTACACTGCATTATCCCGGATCCTCAGTGATTCACTGGCACACTCCCGGATCCTCAGTGATTCACAGGCACACTCCCAGATCCTCAGTGATTCACAGGCACACTCCCAGATCCTCAGTGTTTCACTGGCACACTCCCGGATCCTCAGTGATTCACAGGCACACTCCCAGATCCTCAGTGATTCACAGGCACACTCCCAGATCCTCAGTGATTCACTGGCACACTCCCAGATCCTCAGTGATTCACTGGCACACTCCCAGATCCTCAGTGATTCACTGGCACACTCCCAGATCCTCAGTGATTCACAGGCACACTCCCAGATCCTCAGTGATTCACTGGCACACTCCCAGATCCTCAGTGATTCACTGGCACACTCCCAGATCCTCAGTGATTCACAGGCACACTCCCAGATCCTCAGTGATTCACTGGCACACTCCTAGATCCTCAGTGTTTCACAGGCACACTCCCAGATCCTCAGTGATTCACAGGCACACTCCCAGATCCTCAGTGATTCACAGGCACACTCCCAGATCCTCAGTGATTCACAGGCACACTCCCAGATCCTCAGTGATTCACTGGCACACTCCCAGATCCTCAGTGTTTCACAGGCACACTCCCAGATCCTCAGTGATTCACTGGCACACTCCCAGATCCTCAGTGTTTCACAGGCACACTCCCAGATCCCAAATCCAACTCCCCTACCAAATTGCAGGAACGACAGCAGCTTCAACTTCTTTCTGTTCTTTCTGGTGTTCTTCGTCCAGTTCGTCATCCTTGTTGTGCAGTGCCTCGGCTTCAACTATCTGGGCTCGTGCGGCTGGATTAACGGCACCAGCATGTTGAAATCTAACCTTGGCGCCGCCGGGTTCATGCTGTTCATCGCCGCCTGCTTCACCTGTCTGTCTGTGCTTGACATGATACTACTTATTCGGGTGAGTAGTGTGAATTGAATGTATGATGTATTTTTTAAAATTATTAGTGCGTGCCTTAGCATCAATTTTAGAGCGTTTTTGTTTTTTAGACTTGTATATTTTAGTGCGACTTTGTGTCTTTCTGTTTGTGTCCTTGTATGTGTCTGTTTGTCTCAGTATCTGTCTGTTTGTGTCTCAGTATCTGTCTGTTTTGTCTCAGTATCTGTCTGTTTGTGTCTCAGTATCTGTCTGTTTGTGTCTCAGTATCTTTCTGTTTGTGTCTCAGTATCTGTCTGTTTGTGTCTCAGTATCTGTCTGTTTGTGTCTCAGTATCTGTCTGTTTGTGTCTCAGTATCTTTCTGTTTGTGTCTCAGTATCTGTCTGTTTGTGTCTCAGTATCTGTCTGTTTGTGTCTCAGTATCTTTCTGTTTGTGTCTCAGTATCTGTCTGTTTTGTCTCAGTATCTGTCTGTTTGTGTCTCAGTATCTGTCTGTTTGTGTCTCAGTATCTGTCTGTTTGTGTCTCAGTATCTGTCCATTTGTGTCTCAGTATCTGTCTGTTTGTGTCTCAGTATCTGTCTGTTTGTGTCTCAGTATCTGTCTGTTTGTGTCTCAGTATCTGTCTGTTTGTGTCTCAGTATCTTTCTGTTTGTGTCTCAGTATCTGTCTGTTTGTGTCTCAGTATCTGTCTGTTTGTGTCTCATTATGTGTCTGTTTGTGTCTCAGTATCTGTCCATTTGTGTCTCAGTATCTGTCTGTTTGTGTCTCATTATGTGTCTGTTTGTCTCAGTATCTGTCTGTTTGTGTCTCAGTATCTTTCTGTTTGTGTCTCATTATGTGTCTGTTTGTCTCAGTATCTGTCTGTTTGTGTCTCAGTATCTGTCTGTTTGTGTCTCAGTATCTGTCCATTTGTGTCTCAGTATCTGTCTGTTTGTGTCTCATTATGTGTCTGTTTGTGTCTCAGTATCTGTCTGTTTGTGTCTCAGTATCTGTCTATTTGTGTCTCATTATGTGCTGTTTGTCTCAGTATCTGTCTGTTTGTGTCGTCTCAGCTTCAAGTGCATCATCATCGCGCTTACAGGTGCACAGGATCTACCGCAGCACGGGGGCCAGCTTCGCCAAGGCCAAGCAAGAGTTCAGCCAGGGCGTTCTCTCTAACGAGACCGTGCGTGGGGTGGCCGCCGATGCCGCCACGTCGTCAGCCAGGTCCGCTTTCACCGGCGGCGGCGGTCGCTACTGATCACAGATAGTGTTTAATAGCTAGATGGGCCAGTTAGGCATATTGGCTTGGCCTAGCAGTTTCTATGACTTTCAATGCAGTAGTAAGGAAGCATGTGCAAGCTATTTTATAATAAGAAAGGCGGTTGAAGCGACGTGCAGCCGGAAAACGGCTTGCTATTGGCGCAGCCGTTAATGTACATTAACTAGCGCCGCTGAGAATATACATGGCAGGCAGCTTAAGGCTGGAACTCTGAGGAAGGCAATAAAACAGGGCTAATTAGAGGAGTCTTGTTCTTAAATACATTAAAATGCTTAACTTTCTACTGAGTTGAAAGTAGCTTACACAAGAAATTGCACTGAGTGGCGCATATAAGAGTAGTTATGCGTTAATGACCTAATGATTAAATAATTAATTAAGCGCAGTTCATGTGGACCAGTTTATATTTACGTAAAAAAGGCCCTTAGTTTCCTTAAAAGTACATCTCAAGTTTGTACTTTATTAGTGGTGATATATAAATAGACATATTACCACTATTAGAGTGAGCTAATTGTGTTTTCCCTCTGGGATCTCGTCGAATGAATTATAATTTGTTTGTTTGTTTGTTTTTTTGTTCTCAACCGGTTTAACTTTTTGTACGCGTATTACCATAAATATATTGGTTGATTATGTGCTAGTAATTCTGCTCTGGTCTTGATTATAGGTGAGAATAAAAATGAACTTATCATGTGAAAAAGTATAATATAAAAATATATATCTTTATATATATATTTACTTTGCATGTGAATGATCATTTATTTTTCGTCAGCAAAATCTGTTTTCAAACATTGTTGTTTTATTGTAGTAATGTTAAATTCGTTTATTTTACTAATTAATATTTGTGTTATGTGAGCTCATTTAATTTACTTTTCTTAAATAATCGTTCCAGCCTATATGATCAATTTAACTTCCATTGTTGTTAATTAGTTGCTTTAAATTTATCGCCGTGTGCAGCGGCCTACATTATAGCCACTACCCTAGTGTACCCACTAGTTGGCCAGGACTGTGCAACGGCCCTCTTTATAACCCCTGCCCCAATGTACACCCACTAGTTGGCCAGGACTGTGCAACGGCCCTCTTTATAACCCCTGCCCCAATGTACACCCACTAGTTGGCCAGGACTGTGCAACGGCCCTCTTTATAACCCCTGCCCCAATGTACACCCACTAGTTGGCCAGGACTGTGCAACGGCCCTCTTTATAACCCCTGCCCCAATGTACACCCACTAGTTGGCCAGGACTGTGCAACGGCCCTCTTTATAACCCCTGCCCCAATGTACACCCACTAGTTGGTTAGGACTGTGCAACGGCCCTCTTTATAACCCCTGCCCCAATGTACACCCACTAGTTGGTTAGGACTGTGCAACGGCCCTCTTTATAACCCCTGCCCCAATGTACACCCACTAGTTGGCCAGGACTGTGCAACGGCCCTCTTTATAACCCCTGCCCCAATGTACACCCACTAGTTGGTTAGGACTGTGCAACGGCCCTCTTTATAACCCCTGCCCCAATGTACACCCGCTAGTTGGCCTTGGCCAGGACTGTGCAACGGCCCTCTTTATAACCCCTGCCCCAATGTACACCCGCTAGTTGGCCTTGGCCAGGACTGTGCAACGGCCCTCTTTATATCCCCTGCCCCAATGTACACCCGCTAGTTGGCCTTGGCCAGGACTGTGCAGTGTGCAATCATGGTCTTTACCACCGTTTTAACCCCTAGAAGTACGGATAAATTTGTGAGTACTCTAATTTAGCTATTAATACACATTTTCTTATTATCCCTTTCGAATTATGACATTATTCTTTCTTGTTGATAAGCTCTTATTCAGTGTCGAAAAAAATATAATATTGGTTTTTATGCCATCACTCAATCTTACAAAAATATTTCCAACATGTAAAAAAACTCTGGAATGTTTAACCTACTGCTATTCAGATGAAATTCAAGGCTCTGTGCAATTATACGCTCGTAACTACGAGTAATCGTTCTGACGATCAAATTTGAATGAAGCAACTTCTTTATAATAAGAGTACTTTGTGCTTTTTTGTATTTTCAATGGCCCTGTATTGCTGGTTTGACAGGTTTGTTGAGCTACTCGTAGATTAGATTCCATTTAGCTTTTCGATTTTTGTCTGAAAATTGCTAATTTTGAGCATAAAATATTGTTTATTATACCTGTTGAGTCGTTTCTGGCTGTCGGCCACACCTTTCACAGTCATGAATTCATTATAAGTGGCAATGATTATATTAAAACACGCACCGAGTAGTACGTATAATGTAAAACTTGAATAACTTTCTACGCTAAATATGAATATGAGTTCTATTATTAAATCAAAGTGTTGGAAAGAAACTACACAATTGATGAGGATGCTTCTCGTTATGTTTTGTCAGCTTGTTTATTTTTTAATGCCTTTTCATCCGGGATATGACGTGCCCAAAGTCACTCAATTGGCGCGCTGGATCGCTATTCGCTATAGAATTTACAAGTACTACTCGAGTAGGACAGGAAACGTTACATAGAAAATGTTTAAAAGGCAGGTTTTCGCCGAAAAAAATACACTGCGGTGATATGAAGTTTTCGTTATTTCAAAAAAAGAATTGTTATTGCTTTCGATAGGATCAGGCAGATCTAATGTTCATCTTTTATAGCTGTATTGATATAAGACTTCTTAGCCCATTGTGTCAATGTGTAACAGAGATGATAAAATAGATCCATAAAACCAGAGCTGTGCCATGCGTTATTATGATTTTAGGCACAGGAACTACGTAGAATAAAAGAATTTGACACATACTCGTAATTCTAATTTTCTAAACAAAAAACTTTATGAATACCAATAGAGCTATTCCTATAAGAAGGCACAACATATCAAAATTTGAATACTGGGTCTGCCTGCCTCCTATCGAAAGCAGTAGCAATTTTTGCGCTGAAAAATGAAAACTTCCATAAATGAGTACTTCTCGGCGAAAACCAGCCTCATAAACATTTTCTAAGAAACGCAGTTTCCCGTCCTTCTACTTTAGTAGTCCTTGAGAATTTATAGTTCATTCTTATAAATATTCGTTTTTTATATATGGGAAAATGAAACTTCCTTTTATGCAAATGAAGTGAAATTTTACGTGTTTTTTTCAGTGGCATTTCAGAGGATGTTGAAACCTTTTTAATGTCAATTTTCAGCTTCTTGACAATAGGCCTAGCCTAGTCATAAGTAATGTAAGAAAAACTAATAAGCTACAGTCCTACGTCATGTAATAATACGACAAAATCATGAAAGTGCTCCTAGGGTCCTTGCCAAAAACAAGAGACCCCGTAGGTACCATTTTCCTGCACCATGACAACGCACCAGCTCACCGAGCCAGGGTGATAAGAGGATCTGGCATCGACTCTGCTGCCATATCTCCAGCCTACTCGCCCGACCTCGCTCCTGCTGACTTCTTCTTCTGTCCGAGGATCAAGAAGAAGCTCAAAGGAAAGCGCTTTGATTCTCGCAAGGAGCTGGAAGCTGTCACTCAGGTGAAATTGAGAGACTGTTTTATATAGCATGCTTTTATCGGATGAAGAAATGTATCACTCTGTCTGGAAACTATGTTGAGAAGTCTCATTAGGTGGGTGTATGCATATAAATTATTGAAATGTCTTTTTCCACGAACCATTAAAGCAGCCCTCGCTTAACCCACTGGACAAATTATTTGAAATTCCAGTGAAATTGGAGTGCCTGAGCTGTCCATGGTGAAAGCACAATATAGGAGCTCGTAAAGCTGCAATCTTGGAAATTAAAAATATCGCGAGTTAAGAGAGACAGCGCCACGACTAGCTACATGACGATATTACTGTCTTTTTTTGCTAGCTCATATAGTTACTGTAGAGATGTGTCTGCAGCTACTGCCTCAGTGTAGAAAAATAGGAAATGCGCAATCAAAGCTTTGGTTACTTTTAAAAACAATTCAAAAGCAGAGGCCCTCTTGTCTGTCTGCCTGCTGCTGCTGCTTGCCCTTAAATTTACACTGTCAAATAATGCCTGTTGGTAAAAAGGTCCCGATGAACGAGTTGAGTGGGGCTGTCTGTTTGGGTGCGGCTGCCTCGCAGCGAGATGCGCCCACCACCCACCCAGCCCAGGAAAGAATTTCTACATTTATGACGTTCTCTTAAAATTTTTAAGGCGCTTTTCTTTCACGGCTCACTTGAGTAGACTCGCGCTAGCTAACTGCTCGACATGCAGAAACAACAGGTGCAGTACGTGGTGACCAGCCAGCCGGAAGCGACTTTTGTGCAGACCGGGCAGCCCGTATCGATTGGTAAGTGACTTGAATTTAGAGCTATTACTGTTTCTTTATCTACACGTTGCCACAGGCTGCAGTGACTTTAAAGGTGAACATTGGAAAAAGGACAAGGACAAGGCTAAATACGAGTATTGACTGTCAACTCTTAATACGATAAATAAGGTTAAATTATCTGAGGCTGGGCCTTGCCAGCCTCCCAGTTCTAGGGTCGGGGTCCCTAGTTTTGGTTACACACTCGTCAAAATACATCATCACATGTAACAACCTGAACATCACTGCAGGAAAGCAGCAAGAGAGGGAATGGAGCACCGGCACCTGCGGCTGCTTCGAGGACTGCACCTCCTGCGTCTGCTCATTATTTTGCGGCTTCTGGTACCTAACCTGCAGCATCTCTAAACGAATGAACGAGCACTGCTGCACGCCGTTCTGCGTACCGGATACTCTGATGATGTACCGACTGAAGCTGCGCACTCGGTACAACATAGAGGGCAGCGTTATTAAGGACTGCTGCTGCTCCTACTTTTGCGGCCCGTGCACCATGTGCCAGCTGGCTCGGGAGCTGAAACATATCGAGTCCCAGCTCAACGGTCCGGCCTTCTAAACAGTTGGCCAGTGACTGGAGACCGTCACGTGATTAAAGGTATTGAAACTTCATAAAGACTTTTGAAACCCCATAAAGACTTTCGTTACCTCAACGCAGGCACCACTAATAATAATACGATCGTACAAGCTAGAGACATGGGCAGCTGAAGCAGAATCCCGCTGCACTAGCAAATGTCGCTGGAGGCCGATTTTCGTTGCACAATGCAAGTTGGTCGAGGAAACAAATTAACAAAGAATTATTAGAGAAACAGCTCTGAAAACCTTGCGAGTGCAACTCAGACTCATAATGTGAGTTTAGTGCTAAAATCTGCATGGCCTCCAGCGAAATTCGATCAACTGCGACTGTAACGGCTTTTCTACTCTAGCCGCCTGTGGTCTTGGTTCTTACATGAGCCTCTAACTCATAGCCCTCAATCAGTAGTTAAAACATTCAATATTACAGACTAACCGAATAAAAAAGCTAAATAAATGTTACCAAACATAATAAAGCTTCTTTGCAGTGTCTAAGCACTAATATAAACAAAACGTTCTTCTCTTAAATGAATCGCATTGAAGTGTCAAAATATATATGGTTCCTACCGTAATAAGAGATTCCAAACGTCAAAAAATAAAATTTGCAAAATGAGTAGCGGTATTTTAAAACATTTTCTGGGTTTAAAATAGTTAAATTTGTTGCTTACACAAGTCAGTTATTTATTGAAGTGGATTGAATAATAGGAAGACTCAAATTTTAGGACACTGTCTATTGAAAATGCAGCGAGTGATATTGACTTCGTGGAAAAGTACATGTTTCTAGAGAATGGAAGACAAGCGAGTTGAAACCGAACACAAAAATGCAATTTTAAGCATTAAGAAGCCTACAAGCAAAAAAACAAAACTTAAGCCGTCGATGCGCTAGTAGTACTACTTAAAACAACTTTAAACTTAGTAGTAGTATGTATGGTGTAAATTGTATTTAGAGGCATTCTAAAAATAACTCGCTAAACAATGCCATTGGGATGCACCATTCGCTGCACATAAGCTGACAGTCGCTTCTCAGCTAGCGACTCATCGCACAGCAACTGCCGACGTCGTAAGCCGACGCCACCGCCGCCGCCGCAACCAGGCGGGCTCGGCCGGCCAATCAGGAGGAGCCGACTGGCTAGACGGCGGGCCTCGCGCACCGGGGAGCTGACGGACACACCGGACGAGTTCGACGAAGCAATCGAAGACGCCGACGAAGAAGACTTGCTGGAGTCTGCGACGCCCTGCTGCTGCTGAGCCGTCGTCACTAATGGAAGTCGCTCCTCTATCGACGTAGGCGTCGGCGGAGGAGTCGGCGTAGACAAAGCCGGCGGAGTCGGCAGAGGCGGCGGCAGTCGCTGTCGGCAGAAGGAGCGCGCCAGATTGGCCACCAGGCGCAGTCGATAGAAATTGACCAGCCCGCTGTCGGACTTGCCGCCGGCCTCCCGAAGCGACGTCAGATCTTTGCAGAGCACGGCCGGGTGCGGCACAGTGGCCGGGCCGGCAGCCTCCAGCAGCTGCATTCGGTAGCCAGCGTGGTTCATGGACACGTCGGCCAGGCTGGCCAGCCGGTCCTGCCAGGCGGTCCGCAGCGGCCGGGCAGTCGGCGCTCCCAGCCGGCTGGCTGACAGGCGGCCAGGCCGAGGGCCAGGCTGGTGGCAGAGCACAGGTTCCGCAACCGGTGGCACTCCAGGGCTACGCGGACCAGGCGCTTCAGAATCCGGTCGCGACGGCGCTGCTCGCTGGCTTCGATGCTGGCACCGCCGCAGGTCGCGAGTTCGCGCCCCGGCCAGCCGGACGTGGCCTCGGCCAGCCGGATTAGCCGATGAAAAGCGGTCAAGGATTTGTAGCTGCTGCCATCGCGGTTGCCGAGCCACCACAGCACCAGGTCTGCGGGACGGATTTGCCGGTGCGCCTCCGCGTCGGACTCGGTGAGCAGCTGGGCGAGGCGGCGAGGATCGAGCTGGGGGTTGGAGGGATGAAAAAATAGCAATTGTCCAATTGATCTCTTTTCCTCCAATAAAATCATTGCAATGGGAATAATTTCCCCTAGTCTCTGTAAAACTGGCACTCCATTCTCTATTTTCTCTCTACTCATAAAAACACCGTCTATTGGCTTTTAATGCATTTTCGGCCTTTTGTTAGTAAAATAGAAAGTTAATAAAGCAATAAAAAGTGTATTACGTAGTATTTACTATATTCTGCTTCGAATGTAAAGACAAGCTTGGAATCTTTTATATTGTCTGTGCTCGATCAAACACCTGTTTGGCGCTGATTCCACGACACTGATTCCACGACACTGATTCAACGGCACTGATTCAACGGCACTGATTCCACGGCACTGAATCCACGGCACTGCTTCCATGACACTGATTCCACGGCACTGATTCCACGGCACTGATTCCACGGCACTGATTCCACGGCACTGATTCCACGACACTGATTCCACGACACTGATTCCACGGCACTGATTCCACGGCACTGATTCCACGGCACTGATTCCACGGCACTGAATTCACGGCACTGCTTCCATGACACTGATTCAACGACACTGATTCAACGACACTGAATCCACGGCACTGATTCCACGGCACTGATTCCACGGCACTGAATTCACGGCACTGCTTCCATGACACTGATTCAACGACACTGATTCCACGGCACTGATTCCACGGCACTGATTCCACGGCACTGAATTCACGGCACTGCTTCCATGACACTGATTCAACGACACTGAATTCACGGCACTGATTCCACGACACTGATTCCACGGCACTGAATTCACGGCACTGATTCCATGACACTGATTCAACGACACTGATTCCACGGCACTGATTCCACGACACCGATTCCACGACACTGATTCCACGACACTGATTCCACGACACCGATTCCACGGCACTGATTCCACGGCACTGATTCCACGGCACTGATTCCATGACACTGATTCCACGGCACTGCTTCCACGGCACTGAACACACGACACTGAACACACGACACTGAACACGCGGCACTGATTCCACTTCACCGAATCCACAGCTATGCATTTATGGCCCTGCTTCCATTGCATTGTAAAGTCTCACCCTATTTATTCATGTCTCTGCCACATTTTCCCTAGTTTTTTTGTTTCGATACAGTCCTATACCCATTTCTCAATTGTTTTTGCGTCTTCTTTGCTAACTCCACTTGGTTAATGTTGCGTTTTATTGGCACGGTCTTGCAATGTTGAACATGTTTTTTCTTAGCCAACTGCACCATTTTAGAAACTTTCAGACTTAAAAAGTTCAGCTGTTCAGCTACTGGCAATTTGGAATTTTAGAACTGGAAAAAATATTATCTTGTTCAACGAAGAGTCGAGGACACAAACATTTTTACAAGTAGCTAAATGATAATTAGCTAATGCCAGTGTTTCGTAACGTGCCAAAGGTCAGCTTGTTTAAATAAGGTTTTAAATAAACATTTGCAATGCAATAATATTAGCCAAGTTTGCTTGGCTAATGTTTAAATTTTGAAGTGAAATCGTTGCATCCTACGTTCTAAGAATATTTTATACTAGCTATTGGTTTGAATTCCAACAGTGAATTCGCAATAAATGCCAAATTTTATTGTCATAATCGTGCGAAAGCAAAACTTTAACTAGTCTGAAAGCCGACTAACTAGTGTTTGGTTACAGCACTGTCCTAGTGTCTGGCAATAGGATCGATTTCAACAGAAAATTGAGTTTAGTTGAGTTAATAAAGATAATTAAGAGTTAGTTTGAGCCAGTATTATGACCTTATAGTTTCCTTTAGTTGACACTGCAGGACGCTGTAGATTGCGCAGTTCATACACTGAGACCTTTTCGACTTTATGTGAAATTGTACTTTAGTTTTACAGACAGATTTGCCCTCAACGCTGCAGGTTAAGCCAAGTTGACTGCGGTTAGTATAACGCATAATATATAGAAGCTTGGGGGTTGCAAACTTCCACAGTTTCAGCAACAGCCGTACACACCATAGAACAGCCGCTCAATTGCAGCATCTATACCCGCCAAAGTAAAACATATAGAAACCACAATAAATTTCTGAGAAAGCAGAAAACCTGCATGTACAATTCTAAAGTACACAGCAAGCTGAGCACGCAGTAATTGCATTTTCAAAAACACATTAAAAATACATATTTAAATACGCAGTAAGAGTACGCTCGTAAATTTCTAAATGACATTAAAAGTACATTTTTACAAGTACACAGTAAACGTACATTCTCGAATGCACAGCAAAAATAAATATCCAAATACGCAGTAAGAGTACTTTTCAAAATACACAATAAGAGTACATTTGTAAATGTAATAAATTAGCTCACCTGCAGCAGGTCAACAGCAGCCTCTCTGGCCAATTGAAGCGCCTCAGTTTTATCAGTTAAGCACTGATCAATGGGTTCGTCGGCCCGTCTCAGATAATACCGGCCGCCAACCGGCAGTCGACCGTCCAGATCGGTGACGCTGTCTTGCAGAGCTCGCCTACGCAGCGCCGGTCCGGGCAGGCTGGCGCAGACTTCAACCAGCTGCCAGCAGGCGTAATCTACCCCGGCAACGCCGAATTCTCTAGCGGCTAGAGCGGCCGCCACGCCGGCGGGAGTGTCCCGGCCAACTGGCACTGTCCGAGACTGGCCGTCATGACGGTAAACCCGGACAGCCCTGTCAGCTAGTGCCGCCGGCGCCGGCCGAGGCGCTGCTAGCTGTCGCTCCGCTGTTGTTGCCAGGCTGGCTGGCATCGAGACCTGACGAACTGGCAGCTGCGACGGCGGCGACTGATGCGCGGGCGGGCTGCAGCTGATGGTGCGCAGGATCTGCGAGGTCGGGCGGTGCAAAGCATTTGTTGAATCGCTAGTGTACGATTTATTTATTGCCAGTTATGATTTATGGCCGGTGTGTATTGTGGGTAAACGTGCGCCTTGGGTGTCTTGAGCCAAAATCAATTAATCAACAATGGCGCTGGTTTGAATTGAACTTAGCCACACTGATTTTGGCATCCTGATTTTTGGCAGATGGATGCCATTTAATTTGAGTTTTCTATAATTCATATTTCCTTTAAGTATCAAATTTTCCATAAGTATAGGATTTTAGGAATTCTATACCGATTGTCAAATATGAATAATCTGTAAACACGGAGTATGCAGACATCTGCGACTTCCTATCTGACACATAGGGGTAAACTTTCAATTATCGTTGCTTCTGCATTTATTAGGTGGCTGTTTTAAATAAGATTCTCCCAATTGTGTCCAAAACTATCTACAAGTGCCAGCGGCTTACAGAGGCTGCCGCAGTCATAGACGCCAGGGCTCGATGGTATTGCAGTGGATCCCAGCGCACAGTGAGATGCAGCAATTCGCCAGCTGCACCGTTGGACAGCCGGTCTGGATCAACGGGCTGGTCATCGAGTTGCAGTACACGATCGCCCAGCATCAGCGGCTGCAGCAGGCGGCTGCGGAGTGAATGCGGAATTGACGGGATCTTGATGGGATGGCGTTGGGATGGTGCGATGTTATGATGGAATAGTGATGAGATGATGATGGGATGGCGATAATATGGTGATGGGATGGCGATGGGATAGGAATGGAATGGGTATGGGGTGGGATGGCGATGAGATGATGATGGGTTGGCGATGGGATGGTGATGGGATGGTGATGAGATGGCGATGGGATGGCGATGGGATAGGAATGGAATGGGTATGGGGTGGGATGGCGATGAGATGATGATGGGTTGGCGATGGGATGGTGATGGGATGGTGATGAGATGGCGATGGGATGGCGATGGGATAGGAATGGAATGGGTATGGGGTGGGATGGCGATGGGATGAGAGGTGATACGGTGGTGGGAGGACCGGTGGGATGCTCCCTAAAAATTTCGGACTGCCCACCCTTCATCGTCAATCAGGCAGCTGTCGTCCTCATCGCCAGTTGGCGCGGCAAGGCCGGACACAAAGCAGAAGCTGTCGCCGCCTCCGCCACTCCCTAGCAGCAAGAAGTCGAGGCCGCGGTCGCGGCGGCAGGTAACTCGGCGTTCGGCAGCCCCGGAGGAGCAGGCCAGCCGCATCAGATGCTGCGGGCCCAGACGGCCTGTTAGACGGGCCTCCAGCCCGGCTAGCCTGTGCAGGAGGCGACGGTCGGACATGTCGACGAGATGCCCGCCGACCCATTGGAGTAGGACACGTTCGGCTCGCTCCCATGCGGCGCTGGGCGCGCAGTCTGGCTGTGGCGGGTCGGCCAGCGCCAGCAGCAGCCGGTCGGCCAGGGCCAGGTCGCTGACAAAGGCTAGACGCGTCAGCAAGAGGTCGTCGGCGAAGCTCGCATCGACGTTGGCGGCGCTTGTTGAAAGCAGCTCGTCGAGGAGGGCAGCCGGAGTGCCGCTGGTCACGCAGAGCACGCCATCCCGGCTTGGGTCGGCCTCCTTGACCAGCACGACCTGGGCCGGCGGATAGGGCTTGTTGATGTAGTTACTTCGTATGTACAGAAGTACATCACAATATTCACAATTCGTTTTAACAAGACAATCAGGGAACTGCGACTAAACGCTTAAGACTGCAGTTTAAGCATATTTGACTAATGACTGAGAATCTGGGAGGGTGGCGGTTAATGACTGAGGATCTGGGAGGTAATGACTGAGGATCTGGGAGGTAATGACTGAGGATCTGGGAGGTAATGACTGAGGATCTGGGAGGGTGGCGGTTAATGACTGAGGATCTGGGAGAGTGGCGGTTAATTACTGAAGATCTGAGAGGGTGGCGGTTAATGACTGAGGATCTGGGAGGGTGGCGGTTAATGACTGAGGATCTGGGAGGGTGGCGGTTAATGACTGAGGATCTGGGAGAGTGGCGGTTAATGACTGAGGATCTGGGAGAGTGGCGGTTAATTACTGAAGATCTGAGAGGGTGGCGGTTAATGACTGAGGATCTGGGAGGGTGGCGGTTAATGACTGAGGAGCTGGGATGTTAAAAACACCATTGAACTATTCCCACCTGTCCATTCTTGCGCAGCACCGCACGGCCGTCGGCCTCGTCCGCGCCAGCCGTCTCCACGGCGGCCAGGTAATCGTCCAAGGCCAGGTAGGCCAGCCGGCAGTTGGGGCCGACAGCGCGAGCCTCGCCGGCCAGCAGCCTAGCGTCCAAGCAGTCGCCTGGGCCTAGCCGACGGTGCACCGCGTCAGCTTCACCGTCAGACATGGTGGGCGTCGTCAATTCGACCAGGCCGTCCAGGATCACTGACCAGGAGTTTGACGGCACGGAAAGTTGATCCAGCGAGGCCAGGGCCAGGCCGGCCGACAGTCGGCGTTGGACAGTTTCGTTGAAATTGGCAAACGCCGGCATGCAGCGAGTGGCCTGGTGCAGCAGCTCGACTTCGCTGGGCGATCGCTGGCCCGGCGGCTTGGCCAGAGCTAACAGCAACGAGCTGCGGGCGGCGACGCCGAAGGATGCACCCGTCTCCGCCGACGCATCGCAGAAGTCATTGTCACTGTCCTCCAGCTCGCAGCAGCTGTCCGAGTAGGTCGACGACGAGGCCTCGTCCGACAGGTCCAGGGAGCTGCGCTGCTGCTGAAACCAACGCGAGCCAAGGGCTAATGATTGCAAATTTCGGTTCTTGATCAGTAGAGGGGCGATTCTTGATCAGTAGAGGGGCAATTCTTGATCAGTAGAGGGGCAATTCTTGATCAGTAGAGGGGCGATTCTTGATCAGTAGAGGGGCGGTTCTTGATCAGTAGAGGGGCGGTTCTTGATCAGTAGAGGGGCGATTCTTGATCAGTAGAGGGGCGATTCTTGATCAGTAGAGGGGCAATTCTTGATCAGTAGAGGGGCGATTCTTGATCAGTAGAGGGGCAATTCTTGATGAGTAGAGGGGCGATTCTTGATGAGTAGAGGGGCGATTCTTGATCAGTAGAGGGGCGGTTCTTGATCAGTAGAGGGGCGGTTCTTGATCAGTAGAGGGGCGATTCTTGATCAGTAGAGGGGCGATTCTTGATCAGTAGAGGGGCAATTCTTGATCAGTAGAGGGGCGATTCTTGATCAGTAGAGGGGCAATTCTTGATGAGTAGAGGGGCGATTCTTGATGAGTAGAGGGGAATTGTTGATCACTAGATGGGAATTGTTGATCAGTAGAGGGGAATTGTCGATCAGTAGAGGGGAATTGTTGATCAGTAGAGGGGAATTGTTGATCAGTAGAGGGGAATTGTTGATCAGTAGAGGGGAATTGTTGATCAGTAGATGGGAATTGTTGATCAGTAGAGGGGAATCGCTGATGAGTTGCAGAGGCAGCACCTCATTTTGAGAGTTTAAAGAACAAGCTTAACCCAGCTAGCAAGAAGGTTCACCAGATACACAGGCTATGTGACTGCAATAACAGAACTAAAATCAAGTCAAATTGTGCACCAGCAATCTTACCAGCCTGACACTGTCCTCAGCAAGGCCTGGGGTGATACTGGAGTCCATGCTCGACAACTGGCTCGATTGTTGGCACGCTGTTTTCAGGTCAATCTATAATAGTAAAATAATTGTAAGCTTAAAAGATTAGATAAATTTCTTTAGCTAGCCACTTTATATACAAAGTGTATAGATGCTTGCGGACACAGCTAGATAAATTTGAAAACGAACTTCACTTAATCATTAACAATGCAATAAGCTGGACAGGATGTACACAGTTCGCATGGAATCTGCGACTTGAACCATGTACAGTTGCGTCAATATTTTATAAACAGAAATTGCGGCTGAAACTATGAAAAGCTAGTTTTATATTCTTTCAATTTCTCTTGCACGACATTTTTTAGATCTGAAAGCGCGATTAAAGACGTCCATGGAGCCTCCACTGACTGCAGTCCTGACTCCCCTGACACAAATAGGGTCTCTATTAACTGCAGTCCCGACTCTCCTGACCCCCATCAAGTCTCCATTAACCAGTCCCGACTCCCCTGACCCCCATCAAGTCTCTATTAACTGCAGTCCAGACTCCCCTGACCCCCATAGCGTCTCAATTAACTGCAGTCCAGACTCCCCTGACCCCCATAGCGTCTCAATTAACTGCAGTCCCGACTCCCCTGACCCCCATAGCGTCTCTATTAACTGCAGTCCCGACTATCCTGACCCCCATAGCATTGCTATTAATTGCAGTCCCGACTCCCCTGACCCCCATAGCGTTGCTATTAATTGCAGTCCCGACTCTCCTGACCCCCATAGCGTTGCTATTAATTGCAGTCCCGACTATCCTGACCCCCATAGCATTGCTATTAATTGCAGTCCCGACTATCCTGACCCCCATAGCATTGCTATTAATTGCAGTCCCGACTCTCCTGACCCCCATAGCGTCTCTATTAACTGCAGCCCCGACTCTCCTGACCCCCATAGCGTCTCAATTAACTGCAGCCCCGACTCTCCTGACCCCCATAGCGTCTCTATTAACTGCAGTCCAGACTCCCCTGACCCCCATAGCGTCTCTATTAACTGCAGCCCCGACTCTCCTGACCCCCATAGCGTCTCTATTAACTGCAGCCCCGACTCTCCTGACCCCCATAGCGTCTCAATTAACTGCAGCCCCGACTCTCCTGACCCCCATCAAGTCTCTATTAACTGCAGCCCCGACTCTCCTGACCCCCATAGCGTCTCTATTAACTGCAGTCCAGACTCCCCTGACCCCCATCAAGTCTCTATTAACTGCAGCTCCGACTCCCCTGACCCCCATAGCGTCTCTATTAACTGCAGCCCCGACTCCCCTGACCCCCATCAAGTCTCTATTAACTGCAGTCCAGACTCCCCTGACCCCTATGCCCTATAGCATCACTATTAACTGCAGTCCCGACTCCCCTGACCCCCATCAAGTCTCTATTAACTGCAGTCCAGACTCCCCTGACCCCCATAGCGTCTCCATTAACTGCAGTCCCGACTCCCCTGACCCCCATAGCGTCTCTATTAACTGCAGTCCCGACTCCCCTGACCCCCATAGCGTCTCTATTAACTGCAATCCCGACTCCCCTGACGGAAATCGAGATCGAGTCTAAATTAACTGCAGTCCTTAATTCGCTAATCTAGATATTCCAGAACTAGATAATTAATGATTGCGTAGTGCAAGTGCAAATATAAATGCTTTTACCTGTGCCACTTGACACAGAGTGGCACAGGAATATGCTAATTAGGTTTAAACGAGGCAAGTCAGCTGAGGAGTTAATATTTCCGTTTGTTTAGTGCAAACGACTGAACAAAATTAATAAAAAAGTTCCCAGACTTACAACAAGAAAGTCGCACTGCTCCAGGCAATAACAATCGCTACTATGGTAACGATCCTCTTCGCTGATTGGTCGGCCAAAGCTGACAATTTTTTTATGAAAACAAGAAGAGAAAACACGAAAATTGCTAACATGTATAGATCTACACTGAGGATTTAGCTCCTGAAACTAGCTAATAGCAATATATGCACCCCGTCTGTGAATATACATGATTGTTGATCTCCGTTTCTACCCACAGCTTAAACTGCCTAACCGATACAGTGCCTCACTTAATATTATTAATACTCTGTTGCAGATTGGCGCACTAACCACCCGTTGCACAGTAGCGAGAATGAGAGAGAGAGAGAGAGCGCTTAAAGCTCGCCTAGCACAATAGTGCAACCCAAATCTATAAGGCGAATGAATACTTGCGCTGCATATGTAACATGTACAAGCTATATATTACTCTAGTTTAGAGAATAAATACAGTGCTTTAAACACACATACATTATATAAAGTTCCTCGCATGGATAGCCACACTCATGGCCAATACAATTTAAACTGTATTGTCAGGAGCTCTTCCTATTTTGTCTACAGATCGAATGAGTGCATAAAATTCAATGCTTGAATGTTTGGATACGTGCCAGGGCTCAAGCTTATTAGCAAAACAGCGACTGTCATATTATTAAACTGCTTCGTTTTTTGCATAGAACCGACAGGTTGCTATAAACAGAATAAATAAACAGTCGACATAGACCTTTGTAATAACTTTGGAACTGCTTCTAGCGCACGCGAAGACCAGCACGGTACGTGTAACTACAGCTATAGCTCTGCTGTCTGTGGTCAAAGCGCAGCTGGCAAGGCAGCTCAGCGGTAAACGCGTCTGACTATTGCGCCACAGGCCCCTGGCTCGATTCCGTGCGCATTCATTTAAGGCTTGTGCAAGAAAATTGGCCGGAGGGGGGGGGGGTTCCGTGCGATTTACACATATGAGGGCCGAACCCGCAGCAACCATCCTGCGGACAGAAATTATGATTATTATTGTTGTTGTTAATCGGGGTGGAGAGCTAGGCTCGCCTCCACCTGAGTAGAATCAGGTGGATGGATTTTGGAAAGCTGGTCCGAGAGCGGGACCCTAGCTATACCCCGGGGCCTGACATTGTTTGTACCTGTTACAAGGCACCCAGTCAGCGGAAAAAAGCTTTCAGATTGGAGAGTTTGGGCAGCTTATTTCACCAAGAGCGAGTCTCCTATCAGGTAGGAAAAAGCTCCGAAAGTCCTCCTATAGGCTGCAGGCCTCAAGGCTTACTTCGCTACCCAACTCAAATAGCCCAAGCCAAGGAACAGGAAAAAGAGCACTCCAGAGCAAGAGGAC
This sequence comes from Macrostomum lignano, assembly GCA_002269645.1. Classification (NCBI taxonomy): domain Eukaryota; kingdom Metazoa; phylum Platyhelminthes; family Macrostomidae; genus Macrostomum; species Macrostomum lignano. Next base: position 103,768 of record NIVC01002080.1, on the reverse strand, counting down.
ACCGGGCTCAGCCAGTTTTCCCCGACTGAGATGAGAGCCGGTGATGAGAGCCGAGACATAATAAGCAGGGAGACAACCAGAGGTGACAGCAGGTGGACTGAGGGAGCAGATGGACCAAAATGCAGAGATCTACTCCTAATTTTGGGTTGGCTCATGAACAAGATAAAACCAATAAAAAAGAGGGGATAAAAACAAATGGAGGAGGATCACCAGTTACATTTTGGAGGCTCAGCTTCAGAGCTGGCATCAACTGGGCTCTACCGTACACTTTTGTGAATGGTCGCCTTTCCTGCTGGGCGGATGCGACCGGGGGCTCAAGTCCCGTTCTAGCCACACTGCAGTCCAGAGTCACAATTACTCCAGGTACACCCTCCTAAGACCAAGGCAGGGCAGATAAGAAGTTTATTTTGGAGTGGACGTCACCTCAGATGAGGCCACATTAGAACTGAGCGCCCGACTGGGCAACTCAATTGGATTGCGCACAACCCGAGAAACGCCGCCAGTAAGGCAGCCTAAAGAACAGTCAGAGACCGTAATAATGATCATTATTACTGGCTCGTGTGTTTTCAAAATAAAAATAGATTGACAAGTATACCGGCAACATCGTCCTAAAGAGGGGTTTAACTTTGCCGAAAGCATCTTCCTTCACAAGGCCGAAACTTCACTTTGCCGAAAAATCATTTAAGCAGCCTCTTTCACTAGGCCAAAACTAACAAAATTAATTTAATTAACTTGATTGAGTCTAAATGTACCATCCAGACTAGCAGCCGATTTCACAGTAGCGTAACATTTAAAACTGTAAATTGGCCCTACGCTCCTATCTATCTTCTATCTATTTATCTATCTATCTATCTATCTATCTATCTATCTATCTATCTATCTATCTATCTATCTATCTATCTATCTATCTATCTATTTATCTATCTATCTATCTATCTATCTATCTATCTATCTATCTATCTATCTATCTATCTATCTATCTATCTATCTATCTATCTATCTATCTATCTATCTATCTATCTATCTATCTATCTATCTATCTATCTATCTATCTATCTATCTATCTATCTATCTATCTATCTATCTATCTATCTATCTATCTATCTATCTATCTATCAGTCCAAGTTTACATCCATTTTTGAGCATAGTAAGGATGCTGCTAAAATGATTTTTCGGCCCACTGAAGTTTTGGCCTCATGAAAGAGCGTGCTAGTCATTTCGGCGAAGTGAAATTTCGGCCTAGTGAAAGCGTCCCGTCCCAAAGCCAGCGCTCAAAAGTTCCACCCATTCCGCTGGCTTCTGAGCACAATACAAGCGCGCCAATACTGTACGCAGACACAGCACTTACACACACCCGCTCACACAGGGTGTACAGCGGTCCTGACTGTCTAATCGTCAGGCATGTACACTCTCTGTGCCATGGGGGTCGGCCCTCATGGCTGTGAATCGCACGACAACCCCTGGCCAAATTTCGTACACACAAGCTCCAAATGACTGCGGCCGCGCATGGAATCGAACCAGGGGTCGCGGCATGAAAGTCGGATGTACATGTACTTTCCACTAAGCTGCTCCGCTTCAACACATGAACCAAAATTTATATATATTACTCGTATAATCCCCTATACGAGTAAGGAATACACTTGTGTAGTAGATTCTGTAATGTCTGTGGCAAAAGGTTCCTTAAAGTTTGGGACATTCTGCACAAAAAGCTTAAATCAAGAATTTACCTTTTTATTGGATGATGAAGCTTCCCATCAACATAGACAGAGCCAGACAATAAAATGTACCAGCTAGTGATGCGACTGCCAGAACTGGAATGGTAAAAGAAAGATGCAATTTATAAATAGTGGTATTTTATAGAACTAATTATTTAATTACACTGCTAGAATAGAGTCATAAGCACTTCAAATGCATATGTGCAACTACAATTCTTTTTATAAAGTAAGCAAAACATAATTAGAGCACCAACCAATTGATAATTCTAATACAAAAAATCTTACCTAAACAAAGTTTGTCCATTCCTAAAAGACGTATGCTGTATAGTATCAGCAAGAGATTCCAAAGATGACTTGTTACCAAATAAAAGCTTGTCAATGCTGCATAAAAATCTAACAATAAAGTCTTTCTCCTGAAACAAAAGTAAAAGAAAATATAAAAAATGTACATAACAGCAGCCTACAACTATATAAATTTACTAAATTTACCGATGCTCACCTGCTTGCCTCTAGCATGGGATGGCATATGAAGCAGCTGAAAAATAAGCTCATAGCTTTTAGAAATTGATTGTAGCATCTGGAAATTTAATTTTAAACAATAAATACATTATAGTAAAAATTAAATGACATAAAATAAAAGAACAAAAAAATATTAAGGGCAATAACTAATGGTCTAAGGTTGGCACTATTATGTGCCAAGGCATAGTAGTCTAGACTTAATCTAAATATAAATATTATCACATAAATTTGGAACTAAATTAGAATCTTTACATGGGGCTATTTTTTCAGTTAATGCCATTGAGGGCCAATCCCCAAGGCATGTTCAAATATACATGTTTGACAAAAAAATATGGCTATTGCACACTTATATATGTGACATATGTGCCTATGCATATGACTATACATATCCATGTGCATATGTGCGCAACCCACCCAATTTATACTGGCCATGCAACTTACTTTTTGACCAAAAAATGCAACTTGAAGAAATTTTGGATAAATGGCAGGAGTAACTATCATTGTCCTATAAGGGTAAAAGCTTGAAAAGCCTTGTCATCTAATTAGTACTATGTCTGTATTCTTTTAGGTAGGTATTTTTATAACTTATCCCTAGTTTACCACAATTTACCATGGCCAGATCAGTCAGGTTGGCCAGTAGTTGCACATGTATGCCTATGTGCTTAGTGTCTACTTAAAAGATTTAGAAAATATTATAAGCAATGATGCCTCTCATTGATTATATAACAATGTTGCTTAAAGTGCTCTAAGATATGCTTAGTCCCTTTTTTAATATTATTAAAAAAGAAGATACTTAAATAAAAATTGACATTGGCCTTAGCCTATATTTTGTTAGTTGCAAAACAAATTTCAACTTAATCAACTAATAAAAATGCTATAAATAAACCTAACATTCTAGAAATAACTTTAGAAAAATTGTTTCTAAACCCTAGCAAAGAAAAACCTTTAACTTATTTAATATAACTATTAAAAAGTCTATTGATTATTTAAATGATTGATTTTAAAAATAACCTAACTTTTTTATTACATTTGCCTTGTTAAATTAAGGTTTATAATAAAATATTCTAAACTAATGGCAAGGCTTTTAGGTCAATACTATAGGCCTAATAATTATGGAATAGGGCCTATCTAATATATATATATAGTATATATATTTTTAATTTCTTACTTTATAACCTTCATATTATAAAAGCTACATTAAAATGTCTTTTAAAAACTTTGTTTATTTTAATTTTTTAAGCATACTGCTTTTTAACTTGATTATTATAACCGTATATTTAATCAATTGAATTAAGTATGCTATGTTATTGTCTATTGTACTAGGCCTATTTTAATAGCTTAGGCCCCTACAGTTTTTACCAAAATGTGGAAACTTAAATTGATGCTTTAAAAAACAATTTTAGGCCTTAGCCTAGTTAAACAATGCTTAGGCTAGGCCTATCAATTAAAAGCCTAAAAAGGCTTAGCCAAATTAGGCCTATTTATTATAGGCCTTCCCTTATCTAGCTATTATAGGCCTAAACTAAGAAAATTATATATATACGCCTCTGGATATTGTCATTGGTAGATGCTAGCATCAATTTTTTTCAAGTATTAATTACATGCAGTATATTATTATTTTTTTAGTTCAAAATATAATAATTCACTTGCTAAAGTTAGTACACTACACACAGAAAATATGAAGATATTATACGTTAAAAATTGAGCTACTTGCCTTATTTAAGCCAGTAAAACTATCGGTTTAGCCCGCCCAGCTTCACTGTTCACCTGAATCAACTGAAATGGTATATAAACTGAGATGAATCAAAGGGCCGATCGTGCGAAGTCCCTGTCAGTCATCATGGAGCTATTATAATATACAGCGCGTTTTAAAGGGTCGTTCGCAAATTCTAGGAGGAGCAAAAATTTTAACAATTTTCCGAACATTTACTATTGTTACTGCCATATTGAAAATAATAGGACACTTTTATCTGTGAATAAAGATAATTTTTGGGTTAAACTTTATCATGCAAAAGTGTTTTTTAATCATCTGGCGGTATTAAGCGATAATTAGCGATGAAAAAATTCAAATTCAATCATTTCACCGATGTTAATTTTTGGTACTACAAGATGTCTGTAGCTAAAAAAAAGTTGTTGTTGTGTTGAAACCTTGCTATATTACATTTAAAATTAAAGCTTATATAAATTTAATTTAAGATTTTTTTAAAGCTCAATAAACTGCACTATAAATGATTTTATAGACGCTTAACTGTACGCCTAGCATTTCCGGTGGGATAGCCTCTTTGCGTCTCACAAAATGTATTTTTTCAGCTGACGTCTAGAATGTGCGCTTAAAATGATACATTTTGATGCAGATAATTAGAAAAACATGTCTTTTTATCTTTTTGTAAAAAATTGTTATGAAATAGAGCACTATTGTTGATAAAAATAATTAAAAGCAACCATGCATCGCAATAAACTCCTACTTTGAAGCACAAAATAAATATCCTGTAACCACACTAGCATTCTCCATGGAGCACCTTTTGAGCTGAAATTTTACACAGATATCCAGTAAAGTAAACTGAGCAAATGATTTTTTTTGTTTTTGAAAATACTTCAATTTGGCTATGTATCAGTTAGTACATTGGACATATTTATTATATTTTTATTAAAATCCTTGTAACCAAGCTACAGAGAAACATGTGCAAAACTGGACCTTGAAATTTGACCTGAATGATCAGCAAATGTGTATCTCGAAATGATTTTTTTTGTTTTCATCAAGTCATTCTATGCTAATTTTTTCTGAAGGTAAAGATACCATATATTTAGAGTCAATAGGGGAAGCATTTAGACTTATTCAATAGTCATTAAAATTGCAACTATATTATTATAATATAGTAATAATATTATACATGTATTATATAGTAATATTAACTTCTAAGATGCCCTTATAAATTTAAGTAAAGACAACAGGCCTTAATTAATTAATCAGCATTTTGAAGAAACTGACCTTATACAGATGGGCCCCAAGCTAAGAAATGAATGTAGAGCTTATTTCGTGTAAGGTATAAAAATCAATTTATTAAAATATTAAATACTTCTAATAAATTGGTTAAATTAGTTATTTACCTTGAATTAATTTAATTTTAATAATTAAATATATAAATTTGTTTCACTTCTTACTGCATTTAAATAGAGTACCTCTCTACTATACTATAGAAGTATAGTAAAAGTACATGGTAAAAAAGTATAGTAAAAAATTTTCTTTGGTTTAATCCCAGCTTGCCTCAGTTTTTTAGTCTTAATACGAGCTAGATAGTAAGTGTTGATTAATTTGCTCCATCACCTTTTGCCACGGAAACAGCACATGTCGGACATGCAACACTCTTCCTGATCCCTGGATTCAAGATGACTGCTTCTGCTTCTTCAATGCTTGAAAACTGAGCTCATGGAGCTTTAGGTTATGCTGTCAGAGTGCTGCTGCCGGTGCTGTGTGTGTATGTGTGTGTCTTCTGCGGGTAGGTTCCATGTCCCTCAGTTTAGCCACTGTTGTGGGCTAACTGGAGGAATTGCCGTTGTCGGTGCTGCAGGTGGCACTGCATGGTAGTATTGACGCTGTCAGTGACGCTGGCAAAGGCTTGGACGAAGCTAGGTGCCGTCATTGTCAGAAGGACATGCGTGTGCTGCTTAGACCAGTGCGCACATTCGACTGGACTCGTATCTGGTGCAGTCTGGTGTATTCACTGAGATTGTGTGGATCTGCCTCCTCGCATCACCTCAACCAGGCTCAATTTCTTTTGTAGAATTTTCGTGCGCTGCTTAACTGCATCTTGTGCCTGCTGAGTGATGCCAAGAATTGTGCCACACAATAATTTGGCCCATAAACTACTCGTATATTATACATATGTATGCACAGCACACACACACGCAGTTCATTCATATTAAATGTACTAGTTAATGGAATTCTCATCTCATGAGCTCTAGTCTATGGACAAACCTGAAATTACTAGAATATCTAGATAGATCTAAACTTCTTTGAGCAGCGCGTTGCGCTGCGAGCAAAATACATGTAGATTCCTTAGCGCAACTAATTAATAGTGTAGTACAGTCTACAGCCTGAAGTAGCCTGTGTAAGATGCGGAGGGATGATTTTTGCATAGGAAGCCACTACGGTAAGGTTGATGGAACTATGGGGAGGTGAGAGATTCAAAGCGAGGGACGGAAGCCATGCATAGTTCGATCATAAGTTTGATTATTCCATGAGTCTGGGGATGCATTAACGAGAGGCGGACGAGAGCATAGAAATAAAGCGGGCTAAATATATTAATACACAAAATTACATGTACTAGCTAGTAATTTCAGAATGGTCAGCGACTCCTCCGACCGCGTGCCCACAAATCCCCCGGCAGACCCTGTCGCAGTTGGTGGTTGTGCACAGAATACAATGTTAATTTTCGAGCTTCTCTGCAAAAAATGCGTGATGCACTCAAGATGCGTGCTATAGTCTACTTCTTTGATTGATGGCTGGGTTTTGCCTTTTCGCTTGTGATCATCAAAAGCTTGGGCGTCATTGCTACTGGTGTTTCAGTGTGCGCATTATGTCTGGTTATCATATTATGTGCATGTGCAGTGTCTTTTACCTACATTTTTGTTTGTCTCTGTTTCCTGCATGCTCTTTCGCATTTTTACACCTCGCACACCCTCATTTTTCTCAATTAACAAGTGAAATCTTTTTTTAAAGACTAACTGCTATTTTAGTTAAGCTAGTAGGTTTTTGGTAATTAAATAATTCAATTTTGTCTATTTTCCAAAAAGTTTCAAAAAATGAATTGATTAAAATAAATTTGAATTATTTTAAGTTAATTGGAGTAAAATGTCTAATAAGTAACTATAATTTTTTATTTTAAGTACATGCAGCTTTGGTATAAGTATTAATGTAATAAGTACTTAAAGTAAAATCAAGCAAGTTATAGTTTTCAGAAATTATGCTACAAATAATCAAATATATACTAGAATCCGAATTCCTTTATTAAGGAACATGCAGTTGATATTAAATCCACAATGTGCTTTTTGGTGTTCAAGGATAGTTCCCTGACTTTTTCTATTATTAGTTAGATTTTATTATATTTAATGTAAAAATGAACAATTCTATTCACCGTAAAAATGAACATTCTTTATTTGTCGAATCATCTTGACTTTGAAAAGATACATAGTGAAAACTTGATTTTTAATTCAACTTTTCAAGACTTATTTAGACTTCTTAATTCAGTGATTAGTTAAACTGATCGAAGTCCAAAAGCCAGCTTGCCGAAAATATTCAAATTTGCGTGCAAAGATTTTTGAAGCAGTATATCAATTTTATTTTCTTTGTCTTCTAAGGCTTTTCAAATGCCTATAATTGCTCGTTTAAAGCAATAAAATTATGTTTCTAAACGTAAATTTTTTACAAAACGACTAATATTGGCAAATATTTTCGTAGCATTTTAAAGAAGCTCGTTGAGGAAGAAATAATATTTTATTTCTACATTATTACATACTGTTGTCCATGTTGTATTGGGGTGTATTTTAAATATTTCTTATTACCCCTTATTGATTTGTATCACGTTAGTTTGCAAATATGGGCTGGAAACTACGGAAGAGAGATGATGTAGAGCCTATTTTACCATTAAAAAAGTGTTTTTGCTTTGATAATCGAATGGGCACTTTTGTTGGCTGCATTATCATAACTGTAAGTATTGACATTTGTATGCAGAGCAATATAGTCGAGCAAATAGAAGTACGTCTAGTAGAAGTTTATTTTTTGTTCAAAATTTTCCTTATGCCTTATGCCCTTATGGTCACTATAGTCATATAGAATATAGATAGCCTAATATCAGGCTTATAGCATTCTGTTATTGACATTCACAGTCTATTGAAACTAAATACTATTAGTTTCTGGCATCTTTTTCTTTGCATGTGACTAGTAAGTGACAATAGCCTAGATCTTTATACCCCTAAAATCTTTTTTTACTTTATTTACTTTATTATCTCTGCTATTAATTTTGCCTTATACCCAAATCTATTACACATTGTGTCCACAACTGTGCAACCTTAAGAATAACCTGGCCATTTCTATTGGCAACACACATATGTAGATTGTAGTTCTAGTTTATTTGTCTGCTGACAGTTTATCTGCTAAGTAGATAAAATGCTTATTAATGAAATGTGAAATTTAAGGCTTATCATAAATTCTAGTTTAGGCCTATGCCAGAAAAAATATTGCACATGATATATATGCCATAGTCTGTATCATGCTGGAGCTAGGTGCAAGCCTAAACAAAAATTGTCAGTTACAAATGCACACTGAAAAAATTGATCACACACCTAGGCCTATACTTGAAACTCTACTAGTGTTGCGACAATAAATAGCTTTTTATATTGTGACAATAAATGACATTTCTTCATTGCATAATAAACCCTTTTTGACTGATAATTTGGTTAATTTTTCTGCTTTTTGGTGATACTATTATTTACAGTGGAAAATTGATATACACAAAGATTTGTTTAAATGCCTTATTACAAGCTTTAAAACCCAGAAAGTGGAAAGTTTATGCTTAAAAATGAACTTTTTTCACCCTTTTTCTACTTTACAATAACTCTTCTGCATGATTCTATAAAGTGCATGTCAGATGTATTTTTTAGGAGTGATGCACGCCAACTATGCATGCCTACTTTTGGCATGCAAGCCCAATGCACACCCAAATTTTTGGGCATATACTACATGATCTAGAGTGTGGTATATATGATGGAACAAAATTGCAATGCTATCCCAAACTTCAACTTAAATTATAGGTCCTTTTTCATGTTTACAAAACTTTTTTAGCTTTTTCTTTACTTTTTTTAAATAGAAAGATCTTTAAAAGAATATATAATAATTGTTGTATATAGCTAACATACATTTAGTGTAAGTGCATGGTTTTTAAGATATAGTGTACATATACCTGAATTTTAGTATAAAGTTTTGAAAATTTTAATTATTTAAATTTATTATTAAATACTATTTACTATTTAGATAAGAAACTATATAGTATAAAGTCTTAAGTAAATAGTTTAACAATTCTTTTGCAAGTATATTGTAAATGTGTAAAAGATCATAGCTTTATAAAAAATGATTCTATTTTTTTAGTTTATATAACATTTTGCTCCTCTATGATAATTGGCCTAGTGAAGAACTCCTCAGCTGGTAGCAAGGTCTATTGACAGAAAAGTTGGTGGGAAAGAGGCACAAGAGGTTTTGAAATACCAACAAAGAAGTTGTGCAATTCAGACCTATTAATCAAGTACCTAGGCTTATAAAGGTCTAATAAATAAGAAATGACTGCTTTTGTTTTGATATTTTTTTCAAGTGCATACCTGAATTCTATGAAATACACTGCTCTCATTTTAGATTACTGCTTTGGTTGAAGCCATAACTGTGTTCCTTGACTGGCTAACCTATGATGAAAACCTTAAATTCGAGATTCATGGAGCCTTTCGCAGCTTTTGGAAGCGACTGTTTTGGAAGGGCTTTGCCATCTGCGATGGCATTATGACTCTGTCACATGTTATTATTATTGCCCTGTGCATATTTACCATTGTTGCCATTCTGCGACCTAACAAATTTGTGAGCATTTTTACTTCATCCAAAGAACATACCATAACTTGGTGCAAAAAGTTCGAAGACTTTTACTTAAAACAAAATCTTTAACTAAGTGGCACACATTCAATTTCAGAAAATCTATGACCTACTACCGACTTTAAGAGTTCTGTACGTCACTATGATTTTATACATTCTAATTGAGCTGGGCATCAGCTGCTACGTTTTCTCCTGGTACGGCCTAGCTGGATGGGTGAGTTATGAATGTAAACTTGTTGACAATATTGAGAATGCGATTTTTCATGATAGGCAAAATTGATCATCTTCAAATTCAACATGCATTTCAGCGCCTACCGTTCCTGGTGTGGAGGAACATGTTCTACCTGATTCGTTTCTTTTGTAATGTAAGCTTTGTGCGCAATGTGCCCCGCTGGATACCCTTTGATTCCCTATTTTCCTACTGTCACTCACTGAGTCATCCCCTACTGTCACTCGCTGGTCATCCCCTACTGTCACTCACTGGTCATCCCCTACTGTCACTCACTGGTCATCCCCTACTGTCACTCGCTGGTCATCCCCTACTGTCACTCGCTGGTCATCCCCTACTGTCACTCGCTGGTCATCCCCTACTGTCACTCGCTGGTCATCCCCTACTGTCACTCACTGGTCATCCCCTACTGTCAATCACTGGTCATCCTCTACTGTCACTCACTGGTCATCCCCTACTGTCACTCACTGGTCATCTTCTACTGTCACTCACTGGTCATCCCCTACTGTCACTCACTGGTCATCCCCTACTGTCACTCACTGGTCATCCTCTACTGTCACTCACTGGTCATCCCCTACTGTCACTCACTGGTCATCCCCTACTGTCACTCACTGGTCATCCCCTACTGTCACTCACTGGTCATCCCCTACTGTCACTCACTGGTCATCCCCTACTGTCACTCACTGCTCATCCCCTACTGTCACTCATTGGTCATCCCCTACTGTCACTCACTGCTCATCCCCTACTGTCACTCATTGGTCATCCCCTACTGTCACTCACTGGTCATCCCCTACTGTCACTCACTGGTCATCCCCTACTGTCACTCACTGGTCATCCCCTACTGTCACTCACTGGTCATCCTCACTCACGGATCATTGTACTGGCAATCTGCTGCCCAGTCGCAGCTATAGACAAATCCTGATGAACCTCATCGCCAGGTGGGCTTCTGCATCGTATTCTATTCATACGCTTGCGAAATTTCGCAAGAGCTGGCCAACCCGGAGGCCAAGGATCCGAACGAGGCTGGCGGCATAGCGCTGGGCTTTCAGTATCAGGGCGTACCGGTTAATGACCCCAATTATGGCCAGGTGTCCTACGCTGGCTCCGAGTACTATGCTCAAGCCTGAATTGTGTCTCTTATCGTTCTGTCTGTATGGTTCAGTGATTTGTGATTCACGGATTTGCTAACTTCTAAGGTTTTGTGTTCTATGTTATGTATACTGATTGGACTGAGGGGGCAAATACAAGTTAAGAATCTATGGTGCTTTAAAGGTTAGTTTAGCTAAAGTTTAGCTAACGGACTATTCCGATGGATGCGTACTCTTTGAAATTGAGTCACTTCGTTTTTTTACATTATTACCTGTAATAATAAAACGAATCCAGCCTTGTTTGACGCTTTTGTTTCTCTACAGCGCGTGCTACAAGAATTGCCTGTTTCTCTGCCTAGGTTTCTCTCCTGTTTTATTTATAATAATTTTTTTACTATGAATTCGTCGCCACTACAGGTATTTATCGCACAGTTACAACCATATATAATTCACGTGCTATAATACCGTACTTTTTAACTATGTTTTAATCTAAATAGTAGCTTTTTCCTAGCAACAAAAAGCATTCCCCTAGTGTTTACAAGCAATAAAATTGAAAAACATTCCACTGTTTTATGTGAAATTTATAAATTTTACGAAACGTTTTTTTCAAACTTTGATTGTTATCGCTGGAATCAACTTATCCGCGAAGCTGTGAGCAATGTTTTTGTAAAGTTTTGATTGCCTTTTATAGTCTGCTAATTACTCAACCGTTTTTTGTTTGACTTGCTCGATCTGGTGCACATTTGTTTAGTAACATTGATTATTGAATATTCATTTACTGTACTAAGTGCTGTACTAATCATAACTCATTGGTTTTAATTACGCTTTTTATAATTGCCATCATATATTATATAATATCAGCTTGTGTAACCTTTATGCCTTTCGTATGCATTCCGCTGATTGTGCATCGATAATAATAGTGTTGCTAAAATATAATTGCTAAAATATATAATTGCTAAAATATAACTATCAACTCTGCAACACTCTAGACGGGCAAGAGGTCGCTTGCAAGTTGCTGTTAAAATGAACACGCTTTTAAGTAACTTGTAATTTTCGTTGGCTTATACATAATCACTAGAACGCACAATCAGGTATACGCCTTTCTGCAGCGACCCAGTATCGAATTGCTTCAATGTTGTGAAATAGCATTCAAAATACGTTTGCTTCGCGGGATGTAAATCGATCCCTAAGTTTAATCCCGATATATATTTTTTACATCTGGATTCAGTTCTGCAAATTAGAATCTAATCATAACCAAGGCGAGATATTTAAAATAAAAAAAATTATTATTTGAAAAGACTATTCAGAAACAAAAGCAAATTCACTGGCTTTATTCGTAAATCTAAGCCAGTAGGCCATTACAAATATCAATACCAATACAATACAAATTTCACACATAGTTATTTGTGCTTCCTTTTTAATAACGAATTAACTATTGACAGACACAATCCATTGAAAATATCTTACAACTGTTCAATGCGTAAGTAAAAAAAGTAATATTAATATAAAATATGTATGTTTGCATGTCTCTTTTATTTGTTTCTGAAATATTGCTGCCTCTTGTTTTAATCCTTGCTTTTTACATTAAACAAGCTGTGGCATCATTTCAAAATCGATACTTTTAGCGCTTTTAACAGATTATTTTAAGCGTGGCTGATGACGTGGCACAAAGTTTAATGTTTAATTTAATTGTATTTGTTTAATTATCATCTAAAGCCATCGTAGCATCATACAGGAATTTTTTTATAAATCAGTGGTATGAATATGTTCACTACAGGAATAACTGATTTGCAAAGTAAGTTTTTTATATCAGGTTTTGCAATTTCTTTATAAAACCTTGATTAATTTGTCTTATGGTGTGTTTTGTATTGTAGACTTCATCATTTTAGTAAGCTTTGTGAAAGCAGATTTACTTTTGCGTGTTTATAGCTTATTACTATTCTTGCTGGTGTCATTTTTTATCTTTTATAGGCCTAGAATTGAAATTTTTTGAGAACTTAAAGGAATTAGAGATATGGCACATAAATTGATAGTAGAGTTCTAGAGTTGTCTAGATTTCTACACTTAAGGCATGGCAGCCATGGCTATAATTCTAATGTATTTTTAATATTCTCTTCTATGTTGGCAACAAATATTATCTATAGGCCTATGACAAGTTAAAGTATATATTTCTCTATCACTAAATTAAGTATATAGTCACTGGATAAATAGAATGTGTTTTTAATCTAATTTAAGGCCTAGTTTAGATCTAGTTTAGTCTATTTTATTTTCATCCTAAAAATTAATAGCTTTCTCTATAATTAAAAACTTCTTTGCATTTAATATAGGTTATTGTCTTATTTTATAATATTATTTAATCTGTTTATAATATAATATAATTTTATCTGTCTTAATCTTAATGTTATCTGTTTATAATATTATATAATAGATCTTGATCTATTCTGTTTGTACCAAGATAGAAAAATTCTTCTTGATATTGATCTTGAGTTTTATCTTGATATTGTCAGGGTGCGCCATTGTAAGGTTCCCTTTGTGATTTAAAACCTTTTTAAAAGTCTAATTATAGTTTATATAGCAAATATTAGAAATATTTTATTTTTGATATATAATATAGGTATATATACTCATATATCTATTCAATCTAGTTATTAATCATTAATGTAATGATTAGTTACATTACATTACACTCACTGGTCATCCCCTACTGTCACTCACTGGTCATCCCAGTGAGTGACTGTAACTCATCCCAGTGAGTTACATCATTTGCATTAATTAATGTAATGATTAATTCACTCCAATAATATAATATATTGTAGCAAAGAATCTCTTTGTACTAAATATAAATATTATAATTAATCCAAGAAAATTCTTAAATAGCTTTTTTCCTACTAAGCATTTATAAGTAAGATTTTTCAGACTATTAATTTTTCTATAGTGCAAATGCTACTATAATATTTGCATTGATATAGGCTACTTATCAAATGTATATTTTTCTTACTAGAAAGGTTTTTATTAATATATACATATGCTATGTTACTTTATCTCCCTAAATCTCTTTAGACTAATATTTTCATTGTACTTTTAGACTACTATATTGAATTATTTGAATAGCTAATATCCTTTTTTGGCATCCCTAATTTAGACCTAAGGAAAGTAAGTAAACAAAAAAATATTTTTTATAAGCAAATTGGATAGGTTCTGTCAAGATTTAGAGTCCAATATTATCTGATTAAAATTGTAATCTTATTATAAAACTTTTATAGTATTAATCCAAAAATATTTAATAGCCAGGGTCAATGTTATGCCATTTTTCTTTGTATTAATGGAATATTCAAATTAATTAGGTATAAAATATGCATACAAATATTAACAAATCACTTTGTTTAAACATTTTAGAGATTGGGATTGGCCTATCTGGCTTTGGATCAGTGTTTGTCTTCTTGGGCATGCTGCTATTCTTTGACCGTGGGCTGCTTGCAATAGGCAATGTGAGCAAGCTTCAGTGCTTTATGCTTGCTTTAATTTTTTCTGTGTTTTGTTGATGTAAATTACTTTTTAAACCAAACTACATATTTCAGATTCTGTTCCTCTCTGGTATTTGTTTTGTAATTGGTCTGGAGCGCACATTTCACTTCTTCTTTAAGCTAGAAAAGCTGAAAGGCACAGCCTTCTTTTTTGGCGGCATTCTAATTGTATTGTTTGTTTCACCTATACTGGGCATGCTGCTGGAGTTCTACGGCTTCTTCGTGCTCTTCAGGTATTCATTTCCGATGCCATCTAACCAGGCTTGCTGCCATTTTAGTGTCCCTGTCTGAAGCCCAGTTTAGTGTCCTGATGATTCTGGTAGTGTCCCTGCCTGAAGCCCAGTTTAGTGTCCTGATGATTCTAGTAGTGTCCCTGCCTGAAGCCCAGTTTCGTGTCCTAATGATTCTAGCAGTGTCCCTGTCTGAAGCCCAGTTTAGTGTCCTTGGCGCCTAGTCCAGTGTCCCTGACCCCAGTTCAGTGTCCCTGACGCCCAG
This sequence comes from Macrostomum lignano, assembly GCA_002269645.1. NCBI lineage: Eukaryota > Metazoa > Platyhelminthes > Macrostomidae > Macrostomum > Macrostomum lignano. The sequence continues at coordinate 88,565 of NIVC01002080.1, read as the reverse complement.
TCCAGCGTCCCTGACGCCCAGTCCAGTGTCTCTGACGCCAGTTCAGTGTCCTTGATGTCCATTCCAGTGTCCCTTGTGCCAGTTCAGTGTCCTTGACGCCCAGTCCAGGGGGGTCCAGTGTCCCTGACGCCAGTCCAGTGTCAGTAACGCAAGTACAGCTGACAGTATTTCTTTTTTTCAGCGGCTTCTTTCCTGTCGTTCTCAACTTTATGTCGCGGGTACCAGTTATTGGTCCGGTGAGTAATTGCTTTTTTATTTAACCAAAGAAGAGTAATATCTTTATTATGGGCTAGAGAGCATCCTATGAGTTATGCTTTGATTTATTTTGGCTTGTCAGAAAAAAATAACGAAACTGAATTACCAATCGAATTTCCAATCTTTTTTCAGATGCTGGACAAGTGGCGGACCGCAAGAAACCCAGTATGAGCTGCTTGGCCTGTTGCTTCCGTGTTTTGTTGCTTTTTGCTTTTGCTAGTTTTCTTTTGGCTGACATTATTTCAAATCGTTGTCTTGATTTCAATTTCTTTCGTCTAATATTTCGTCTAAAATTTTGCGTTTTTTGAGGGACAATGTCGCGATATTTATGGGCTAGTCTTCTACTTTCATATGAAGCAGTGATTCGGTGAAGACCTGCAGCAGGTGCGGGTTGACAACATTTCTCCACATATATTATTAATTGAAGGCTATTAACTGTTGGGGATTTACAAGTGCTAGGATAACTGATATGTAGCCCCTACTACTATTCAAAGTGGAGCACTGCTATCGGCATCTGGCCTAGTGAATTGTCATTGGTAGTCAAAATGTGCGAAAAAGTTGGCGTACTTCCGATTTAGACATCCAGAAGTACCTTGGGCGATGGAGATTTTGTGCATTGTATAAATTCGATGGGCTAGTATACAGTTGTAGAATTAACCAAAGTAAGCCCTGGTGCCAACATAAACATAATAATAATATACTGTAATAACTGATTTCTCTGCTAGTCCTATTCTGTAGTCTGTAGCAGTGTCTCTGCTACGCCAGTTTTTACCTGATTAATTGACACGTCAACTGATATCATATAAATTCATAGTGTACAACAATGCGCGTAAGAAGCTACCTGTTTTTTAGCGTAAATTACTTTGTAAATCATTTGTCTGCCTTCCCTACTTACAGTGTTAATTCTAGACGTAGAATTTGAAATTTCAGTGCTCTGCTTTCGATGAAAAATATAATGACAAAATCTATATGCTGGAACGAAATTTAATTTAAGATTAAATGTTCTCATATCGAACACTGGTATCACCGATTTTCAACATTAATTAACGCTTGAGACCATCTTGCAAGGATTTCTGCAAATGTGTTTGCCACCAACTTCTAAATTGCAGGATCTCGAGAAAGGCAATTCCTGGTAGCTTCTAGCTTATACAGCTATAGTTATAATATTTAAAATGACGCTGTTTATTAAGGTAAGCTGAGCTGACGTGTTCTCTAATCATTGCCAGTACTGCGATTTCGGTGTTGGGCTTTACGTTCCCCCAGCTGTTTAACCTTTATAACAAACTGCTTTGACTCGTGCGGTATGCACAGATTTTTTTTAAGTCAGACTTAAATTTCAAGAAATACTACTTTAAATAGGAAAAATCGTAATGTTTTCGTTTTCTAAACGGATGTTTCAACTTTAGTAGAATGCTTTGCAACAAGGCGAGAGCCGGGTTATGTTCTTGACAGCTAGACAAAAATACATTGGACCGATAAGATTAGTTGCATTTTTTCTGCTGCATAAGCTCGAAAGCAAAAAGAAAACCTTCAAACATCTGTTGGGATTGACAGTTTTACTATGAAATTGATTTTTGAGCAATAGTGAACTGCTTTTAGACATGGATGAGTGAATGGAATGGATTGCTATTCTGGCTCTGGCTGTTTTCGTTTTTGACTCTTTTGCATCTGGTTCCCCCCGTGCCTTTTCATTGGTTGATGATTGCCATAGACAATTTTCGGCCTTCGCCCCTTTCTTTCGATGCACAAGCGCTTTCGCTCGTGTTTTGAAATAAAGGGGGAAGACCTACGAGCGCTCGATATTCTCTGCAAGTAACTGACAATTGTCTATGGCAATCATCAACCAATGAAAAGGCACGGGGGGAACCGGATGCAAAAGAGTCAAAAACGAAAATAGTCAGAGCCAGAATAGCAATCCATTCTATTCATTCATCCATGCTTTTAGACGGCAGTTGCGTAGTCTATACTGAGCATGCTGCTGGAGTTCTATGGCTTTTTCGTGCTCTTCGGGTATTCATTTCCGCTGCCGTCTAACCAGGCTTGCTGCTTTTTTAGTGTCCTGATGATTCTAGTAGTGTCCCTGTCTGAAGCCCAGTTTAGTGTCCTGATGATTCTAGTAGTGTCCCTGTCTGAAGCCCAGTTTAGTATCCTGATGATTCTAGTAGTGTCCCTGTCTGAAGCCCATTTTAGTGTCCTGATGATTCTAGTAGTGTCCCTGTCTGAAGCCCAGTTTAGTGTCCTGATGATTCTAGTAGTGTCCCTGTCTGAAGCCCAGTTTAGTGTCCTGATGATTCTAGTAGTGTCCCTGTCTGAAGCCCAGTTTAGTGTCCTGATGATTCTAATAGTGTCCCTGCCTGAAGCCCAGTTTAGTGTCCAGATGATTCTAATAGTGTCCCTGTCTGAAGCCCAGTTTAGTGTCCTTGGCGCCTAGTCCAGTGTCCCTGATGTCCAGTCAAGTGTCCCTGACCCCAGTCCAGTGTCCCTGACGCACAGTCCGGCGTTTTATTGGTAAATTTTATTGGTACGCTGCCTGGTATTTCATGATCCCTCTATAACCCTCTCCCCTTGGCTACGCTACTAGTGAAAAGACGGTCTTCCTATTTTAAAAAAAAATAAAATCAGATTTTTCCAAATTCGCCGAAATAAAACAGTTTCAATTTGAATTCATCTGTTCGAAGTAACACATGTACATGTAGTAGTTTTGGAATTAGGGTCGTTTCATAAACCCTAATTTTCACAACGTCGAAAATAAGCAATGCAGCAGATTTCACAAGACCTAAATTTCACAAGCCCTAAATTTCATAACACCTAAAAGGCATGCACAGAATTTCAAAAGCCCTAAATTTCACTATCTCTAAATTTCACAAACCCTAAATTTCACAAAACCTAAATATCACAACGTCGAAAATTAAATTTGCTTCTATTTTCACAAGCTCTAAATTTCACAAGCTCTAAATTTCACAAGCTCTAAATTTCACAAGCTCTAAATTTCACAACGCCTAAAAACACTATGGAGATACAATCTTTCACAAGACCTAAATTTCACAACGCCTAAAAACACTATGGAGATACAATCTTTCACAAGACCTAAATTTCACAACGCCTAAAAACACTATGGAGATACAATCTTTCACAAGACCTAAATTTCACAACGCCTAAAAACACTATGGAGATACAATCTTTCACAAGACCTAAATTTCACAACGCCTAAAAACACTATGGAGATACAATCTTTCACAAGACCTAAATTTCACAACGCCTAAAAACACTATGGAGATACAATCTTTCACAAGACCTAAATTTCACAACGCCTAAAAACACTATGGAGATACAATCTTTCACAAGACCTAAATTTCACAACGCCTAAAAACACTATGGAGATACAATCTTTCACAAGACCTAAATTTCACAACGCCTAAAAACACTATGGAGATACAATCTTTCACAAGACCTAAATTTCACAACGCCTAAAAACACTATGGAGATACAATCTTTCACAAGACCTAAATTTCACAACGCCTAAAAACACTATGGAGATACAATCTTTCACAAGACCTAAATTTCACAACGTCTAAAAGCACGTCTGAAAGATTCTATCTCCATAGTGTTTTTAGGCGTTGTGAAATTTAGGTCTTGTGAAAGATTGTATCTCCATAGTGTTTTTAGGCGTTGTGAAATTTAGGGCTTGTGAAATTTAGAGCTTGTGAAATTTAGAGCTTGTGAAATTTAGAGCTTGCGAAATTTAGAGCTTGTGAAATTTAGAGCTTGTGAAATTTAGAGCTTGTGAAATTTAGAGCTTGTGAAATTTAGAGCTTGTGAAATTTAGAGCTTATGAAATTTAGAGCTTGTGAAATTTAGGGCTTATGAAATTTAGAGCTTGTGAAATTTAGAGCTTGCGAAATTTAGAGCTTGTGAAATTTAGGGCTTATGAAATTTAGAGCTTGTGAAATTTAGAGCTTATGAAATTATGTGCACAACTTTTCGACGTTGTGAAACTTAGGTCTTATGAAAAGTATGGCTTGTGAAATTTAGGGCTTGTGAAATTTATAGTTTATGCAGTCTGATGCAAATTTTGTTTTCGACGTTGTGAAATTTAGAGCTTATGAAATACTGTGCACAACTTTTTGACGATGTGAAAATTAGGGTTTATGAAATTTAGAGCTTATGAAAGTTTGTCTTGCGACGTTGTTAAATTTAGGGCTTGTGAAAGCGAGCCTTGGAATTTAGTAAATATATTAATTAAATCCGCAATATACTTCAGTTTCTCTGTCAATTGCTGGCGTGGGAATCTGCGTAGCTGGCAACGCAAGAAGACTCTTGGATTTACGAGTTACGAGCTATATGTGTTAATCAGGGCTAATGGCTAGTCTTTAGAGATAGGATCGAGCGCGGACTTTTGAATTTCACGGTGAAGGCAGTGTTATATTATATAGATCGGTCTTTGTATACAAAAATGGACGCTCTATTTTAACTCGGTTTGTCTTGTTAATTGCAGCTTTTGTTGATTGGTTTGTGTTCAGTCTAGCTAACAAGTTACAGTTTTTTTTGCGTCGCTTTCAGCTGTAATCTCTATAATTATAGTTGTCATAAAAATTTGAAGACATGCAGTTTCAGTAGAGAAAACGTTTAAAGTGCTTCGCGCTTCACGTTGGCGTTGTTTGCAAAATACAGTTGTAAAATTAACGCTATTGCGATAGATTGCACCACTGAGGAATAATTATAATTGACACGAAACGCGTTTAAAATTGAATTATAGAGCTTTTACACCGCCATTAAATTGGACCAATTTTTACATACTTCAATCGTGCATCCGATACGTGATATTTGATGGTTTTAATGGCGATTTGAACGAGTCTACGGGCATATCGCTATACCCGGAAACAAATTAAAATATAGCTATCATCCAAATGTTATCTATGTTTATTGTACCATGACCTTTGTGCACACTGGGCACTTATTCTTGCCTTTTAATGCCATATAGACTACATTTAAGCCCGCTTGCAGGAAAGAAATATCGAACAAATTGTCTATGTCAAACTTACTTTAATGCAAATTAGCGGGCAGTTAATGACATTTAACGCCCGATTGTCTATGTCAAACTTACTTTAATGCAAATTAGCGGACAGTTAATGACATTTAACGCCCGATTGTCTATGTCAAACTTACTTTAATGCAAATTAGCGGGCAGTTAATGACATTTAACGCCCGATTGCCTATGTCAAACTTACTTTAATGCAAATAAGCGGGCAGTTAATGACATTTAACGCCCGATTGCCTATGTCAAACTTACTTTAATGCAAATAAGCGGGCAGTTAATGACATTTAACGCCCGATTGTCTATGTCAAACTTACTTTAATGCAAATTAGCGGGCAGTTAATGACATTTAAACCACTTTCAGCTCACTTTCAGGGAGGTTATTGACATAGATCTTATTTTGCGGGATTTAATCGATCACTTTCCCGGACATATTGCAAGGATTATTGCATGTATCTAAATAAGCGAGCTTCTCTCTTCTCATCCTTCGTGACTCGAGAAATTTTGTCTCTGGTAAGAAAAGGTATGTCCTTCGGCTCTCGGGATTTAATCACACACCAACCTCAAACCCATAGAATATCTTATACTTAACGCCCGATTATTCTGTCCCACTTTGTCAAGGACACAAATGTCTATGGCACAATAATACGAGTAGTAATACCCATGCTTTAATTAATTAAGGGCGTTAATGGGAAAAAGTGTTGTCATTATATTCGTGCTGGCTTTGCACTGAATCAAATCACTTTTTGGCCATAAACACCCTCAACCGGGACCTCTCGTTTCCGCGCCCCTATGTTTTCGTAAAGTTTTTCACATTCAATTCTGTGTGAAATCTTGTGCGTTTTCAATGTGCGGGCCTACATTATTAATCTAAAGCTTAAGTTCAACCTTTTTTGTATATATTGGTGCTGCATACATTTTATGTAGCTATGGCACTCGCTCTTCTATCTTGTATTTGTCTACTCTGGCTTCAAACCATGTCAGTGCATACCTCACATATGTACATGTACGATGTTATAGGGTTAGTTTACTCTCAAGAGAGGGAGTAGAGAGAGAGAAAACGTAAAAGAACTCAGCATCATTATTTGCATGCTCTGCACTCAAGGCAGAGAGCCATACGGGTGGAGACGCGTAGCTGTCTCGCGTTTAAAAAAGCGCATTAATTTCTAGTGAAAGACGCGGCTGCTGGCGGTGTGCGGCTACATTGGTTACTTACTTCACTAATCCAGAACAAAAATGGAAACAGCTGCGTCCAGACCACCTTCGATGTCACTTTAAAGCGGCAAATGTCTTCTTTCGAATAAATCCAATTCTAATCTCGTACACGTTTGGTCATTTCATTCAAAATTTATGCTTGAATTAACCTCTAGGCATCCAAGCTTGGTTCTGTAAGATCGCTTCAAAGCCAAGGCCATAGACAAATTTGTCTTTCTTACTGAATCAGGTGCACCCCTAAAAGCCCAGAAGTATAGAGCTTTTCTGCTAGTTCCTGTTTAAACCCTCCTTACCCACAAATGGATTCTACGCACCCGAAAGAGACAGCAAACATTTGAGTCAAAACATAATGAAAATACTTGATGGACTTCTTTAAACCATGTCTATGTGCCGGCCATAGTCAGCACTTGCTTTAGTGATGCGGGACATGGTTTTTGATGCCATGGACATTTTTGAAGCTCTGAGCTTTAGGCCGTTTCGGTATGGCCTGCAGCGGTGCAGGCCTCTGGCTTTCAAATGGTTAAAGCAAGGAGTTCTATACTTAGCAATCTTGTCTTGCTAATTAAAGAATTCCTTGGTTAAAGCATCGTAAAGCCAGACAGTGTTACAGCTTAAATGACATCAGAGGTATGCAGCTGCTTCCAATTCTGCTCCCGCGGGATTAAAAGTGTCAGAACTTGCCGGATACATCTTGTCGGTGTTCAACTAACCAAAATGTACATGTAGAAATTTAGAAAATGTCAAGAAAAGTTTCGAAGAGCAATATTGTTATTAAGCTTTGTTAATCTAGCATTTGGTTAGCTTTCGAAAACCCCAAATCGCTTGTATTAAAAAGTATAGTTATGCAGAGCACAGAATTTGATCTAAGCTTATTTTCGGCTCCCCCAAACGGTCTAGTCCAGCTCGATGTCTGCTCTTCTTTTCTGTGTCAATGAAAGGTTTAGACTTGAGAGCACAATGCACACAGCTCAGTGTACACATGCAGAGAGATAGAAGAACAGAATGACTCACTCTGCATGTCCATCTTTATGATGCAGCGTCGCTATGGAGCGCAAGCAATAGCAAATGGCGCTTCGCCACAGAGTGGGCGGGTCCTCTCTCTATTAAATAATGCCTGGCACGAGTCTAAAAACTCAACGCTGCGCCATCTCAGACTCACCGCTCCGACAATTCTATCGAATTAAAAAAGGATACACAAGGAATCAGGTTCAACAGACAGCCTAACCAGCCACCACCCTCTGGCATGGGCAGACCCAAATTGCTACAGGCAATAATTGCCGTCTGTCTGCTGTGTCAAGGTATTTATTTTACTTTGAATGCTGCCAATTTAGGAGCTAACTGAAAGTTAACTAGACTAAATGTTTATGTGGCTCCCCTAACATTTACAGGAGACGCACAGCTAGCAACCACTCTTTGGACAGGATCTCCTCCTCCATCCGGCACCCCTTCGATGGGATCTCCTCCATCCGGCACCCCTTCGATGGGATCTCCTCCATCCGGCACCCCTTCGATGGGATCTCCTCCTCCATCCGGCACCCCTTCGATGGGATCTCCTCCTCCATCCGGCACCCCTTCGATGGGATCTCCTCCTCCATCCGGCACCCCTCCGATGGGATCTCCTCCTCCATCCGGCACCCCTTCGATGGGATCTCCTCCTCCATCCGGCACCCCTTCGATGGGATCTCCTCCTCCATCCGGCACCCCTCCGATGGGATCTCCACCTCCGTCTGGCACTCCTCCGATGGGATCTCCTCCTCCTTCTGGCACCCCTCCGATGGGATCTCCTCCTCCTTCTGGCACCCCTCCGATGGGATCTCCTCCTTCTGGCACCCCTCCGATGGGATCTCCTCCTCCTGGCACCCCTCCGATGGGATCTCCACCTCCGTCTGGCACCCCTCCGATAGGATCTCCACCTCCGTCTGGCACCCCTCCGATGGGATCTCCACCTCCGTCTGGCACCCCTCCGATGGGATCTCCTCCTCCATCCGGCACCCCTCCGATGGGATCTCCTCCTCCGTCTGGCACTCCTCCGATGGGATCTCCTCCTTCTGGCACCCCTCCGATGGGATCTCCTCCTCCTTCTGGCACCCCTCCGATGGGATCTCCTCCTCCTTCTGGCACCCCTCCGATGGGATCTCCACCTCCGTCCGGCACCCCTCCGATGGGATCTCCTCCTCCATCCGGCACCCCTCCGATGGGATCTCCTCCTCCATCTGGCACCCCTTCGATGGGATCTCCTCCTCCATCCGGCACCCCTCCGATGGGATCTCCTCCTCCTTCTGGCACCCCTCCGATGGGATCTCCTCCTCCATCCGGCACCCCTTCGATGGGATCTCCTCCTCCATCCGGCACCCCTCCGATGGGATCTCCTCCTCCTTCTGGCACCCCTCAGATGGGATCTCCTCCTCCATCCGGCACCCCTCCGATGGGATCTCCACCTCCGTCCGGCACCCCTCCGATGGGATCTCCACCTCCTTCTGGCACCCCTCCGATAGGATCTCCACCTCCGTCCGGCACCCCTCCGATGGGATCTCCTCCTTCTGGCACCCCTCCGATGGGATCTCCACCTCCGTCCGGCACCCCTCCGATGGGATCTCCACCTCCGTCCGGCACCCCTCCGATGGGATCTCCACCTCCGTCCGGCACCCCTCCGATGGGATCTCCACCTCCGTCCGGCACCCCTCCGATGGGATCTCCTCCTCCGTCTGGCACTCCTCCGATGGGATCTCCTCCTTCTGGCACCCCTCCGATGGGATCTCCTCCTCCTTCTGGCACCCCTCCGATGGGATCTCCTCCTCCTTCTGGCACCCCTCCGATGGGATCTCCACCTCCGTCCGGCACCCCTCCGATGGGATCTCCTCCTCCATCCGGCACCCCTCCGATGGGATCTCCTCCTCCATCTGGCACCCCTTCGATGGGATCTCCTCCTCCATCCGGCACCCCTCCGATGGGATCTCCTCCTCCTTCTGGCACCCCTCCGATGGGATCTCCTCCTCCATCCGGCACCCTTCGATGGGATCTCCTCCTCCATCCGGCACCCCTCCGATGGGATCTCCTCCTCCTTCTGGCACCCCTCAGATGGGATCTCCTCCTCCATCCGGCACCCCTCCGATGGGATCTCCACCTCCGTCCGGCACCCCTCCGATGGGATCTCCACCTCCTTCTGGCACCCCTCCGATAGGATCTCCACCTCCGTCCGGCACCCCTCCGATGGGATCTCCTCCTTCTGGCACCCCTCCGATGGGATCTCCTCCTCCATCCGGCACCCCTCCGATGGGATCTCCACCTCCGTCTGGCACCCCTCCGATGGGATCTCCACCTCCGTCTGGCACCCCTCCGATGGGATCTCCACCTCCGTCCGGCACCCCTCCGATGGGATCTCCTCCTCCATCCGGCACCCCTCCGATGGGATCTCCACCTCCGTCTGGCACTCCTCCGATGGGATCTCCTCCTCCTTCTGGCACCCCTCCGATGGGATCTCCTCCTCCTTCTGGCACCCCTCCGATGGGATCTCCTCCTCCTTCTGGCACCCCTCCGATGGGATCTCCTCCTCCTTCTGGCACCCCTCCGATGGGATCTCCTCCTCCTTCTGGCACCCCTCCGATGGGATCTCCACCTCCATCCGGAACTCCTCCGATGGGATCTCTTCCTCCATCCAGTACTCTTCAGCCAACAGGTCCTGCATCGACTGTACCTCAGCCAACAGGTCCTACACCGACTGGACCTCAGCCAACAGGTCCTGCATCGACTGGACCTCAGCCAACAGGTCCTTCACCGACTGGACCTCAGCCAACAGGTCCTGCATCGACTGGACCTCAGCCAACAGGTCCTGCATCGACTGGACCTCAGCCAACAGGTCCTACACCGACTGGACCTCAGCCAACAGGTCCTGCATCAACTGTATCTCAGCCAACAGGTCCTACACCGACTGGACCTCAGCCAACAGGTCCTGTATCGACTGGACCTCAGCCAACAAGTCCTGTATCGACTGGACCTCAGCCAACAGGTCCTGCATCGACTGTACCTCAGCCAACAGGTCCTACACCGACTGGACCTCAGCCAACAGGTCCTGCATCGACTGGACCTCAGCCAACAGGTCCTTCACCGACTGGACCTCAGCCAACAGGTCCTGCATCGACTGGACCTCAGCCAACAGGTCCTGCATCGACTGTACCTCAGCCAACAGGTCCTACACCGACTGGACCTCAGCCAACAGGTCCTGTATCGACTGGACCTCAGCCAACAAGTCCTGTATCGACTGGACCTCAGCCAACAGGTCCTGCATCGACTGTACCTCAGCCAACAGGTCCTACACCGACTGGACCTCAGCCAACAGGTCCTGCATCGACTGTACCTCAGCCAACAGGTCCTACACCGACTGGACCTCAGCCAACAGGTCCTTCACCGACTGGACCTCAGCCAACAGGTCCTGCATCGACTGGACCTCAGCCAACAGGTCCTGCATCGACTGGACCTCAGCCAACAGGTCCTACACCGACTGGACCGCAGCCAACAGGTCCTGCATCGACTGGACCTCAGCCAAGTCCCATTGTGACAGAGCCATCAACTTCTTTATCAACACTGTCAACAACACCTCCGTTGAGCGTCGTGCAGACTACAGAAGCTGGGCAGTGTCCGCTCAACTATTGTCAGAATGGCAGACCGTGCTTTTATATTGGAAGCATCAGGAGATGCTCTTGCGGATCAAAATTTATTGGTGATAGATGCCAGCTTAGTGAGTGATTGTTTGCTTTAGTAAATTAGTTCTTGTACAGGGAAAGTCAGGGAAAGTTCTTGTACAAGCTCCAGATACTTGTTCGCAGGCACGCACTCATACACACGCTCAAGCAGTGTACAGCGGCCCTGACTTCTAATCGTCAAGCATGTACACTCTCTGTATCTTGGGGGTTGGCCCTCATTAGGCGTCACCTTGTACTTCTGTTTTCCGTGATTGAAAACAGTAATTTTATAATTGATAGCAACTCGATTTCAGAGAGAAACACAGTGACAGCACGAAATAGAATAGTTGGAGTTTCTTTTATCACCGACTTCAATCAGATTGATTCAGCCGCGTCGATCAGCTTCTTCGCAAAATTTGAACTCTATGTAAGCAGCTTCTATTACTCTAGTCTATTTGTGTGCACTTTCCAACGAAAATTGTTTACTCAAATTTCAGATGCGCGCCTGTCTGTCGATGTCATCGAATCGCCAATTCTCTAGCGCTTTCTTTCAATTCGTACTTGTCAAGCTGGAGCCAGGATCGGTGGTCACTACCTATAGGCTGGACGTCGGAACCAACACGTCCAGTCCCGGAATGTCGGCTAGCGACATCGCCTCGGACGTGGATTCCGGAATAACCGCGTTCGCTTCCAGTGTCAACGCCAGCGCGTTCAACTTTTCGGCTGAGAACACCACAGCAACGCGTAGGGACCGCAATACGGTCTTGTACCGACTGTGTCTTTACCGATTGCCCGTCACTTTACCGACTGTGTCTTTGCCGATCGCCTGTCACTTTACCGACTGTGTCTTTACCAATTGTCTGTCACTTTACCAACTGTCTTTACCGATTGCCTGCCACTTCACCAACTATCCTTTTCTTGCACTTGCCACTTTCCTCGATTCGTACATTCTACTTTTCTTACTTTGAATAGGAAAATTTCGCATAAAAGAAAGCCGCTTCTTTAACTTTCAGCGTACGACTTCTGCGCCACCGGTGAGGCTGGCTGCTCGCCTTACGCCACCTGCACCCCAACGGGCACCAGCTACAATTGCACCTGCCGCCCAGGCTACCTGGACTCCGACACCAGCAACCAGGGCACAGTTTGCACACAGCAATGCGATTCCACTGTTAGCTCCTGCTCAGGAAACGGCATCTGCAAAACGGTTACAGGCAAGAACTTCACCTGCGAGTGCTTCACTGGCTACACTGGAAACAGCTGCTCTGTTGTCCAGCTGAGCCCAGCCGTTCTTGCCCTGGTGATTGTGGTGCCAATCCTGTTCGTCATCATAGTCGCCGTGGTGACTGGCATGCTGTGCATGAACCGGCGTCAGAAACGGTTGAAAAAGCGAGTGGCCAAGACTATCGCTGATAACAGTTCGCCTCAGGAGTCCGTTGTTGTCTCCACGTACGGTTCGCGGAATGACGCTGTGAGTGCCATTTTTGCTACATGTTTTGCTTTTTGTGCCGCGCATTATCTCGCATACGGGCGTGTCAATTTAGACATCTTATCATCTGTTACTTTTCCAATAATGCTCAACATCAGCCTAACCAACAATAACACTTCAGTCCTTGTCACAGTATCGAGGTCGCATACCTCGGGCGCATCTGGACCAGCCAGAGGTCAACAACGCGTACGCCTACACTGAGCCTGGAAGCGGCAGTCTGCAGCGGCCGCAGCCACCAATGCAGCAGACATCGAGCTTTGCCTACCCGTTTAAGCGCTATTCTAACATGATGTTCGAAGGCGGCAATGGAGATGTAAGTATACATTGTTGAGCAGGGTTTATTAACACATAAAGCCTAAGTGTACGCGTCAACCATAAACGTTAGGCCTACATTACGTCTTCTGTCGTGTGGTTGTGGCGCACGGTTAACAGTGTTCTATAAGTAGAGAATAAAGCATGCACTTTGGTTATAGACAATTTCCTAGATCATGCTTGGGCGCAACCTTGGGAGATTCACTCGGCCGTTTCTATTGGCAACACACACATGTAAGTCGCTATTGGACGGAAAAGTAACGAAGAGCTTGCGTGCACGGCAGAGCTATATCTTATAGGCTTATACAGTAAGTCATATACTATTCGAATTAATATTCAAGTTAACAAAAAAACAATGAATTAAGATTACATTTGCAGTCCATGGTGTACGGGGGATAAAACATTATAAAACAATATAGTAAAAATATTTTTTAATTAGGTTTGCCAATGCCAATGCGTGGATTTAAGGGCCCCAGTCCCGGCCAATTTCCGGCTGCCGTGCACGCAATTACAACACTAGGTGGACGGCTGCATACATGCAAATAAAGCACTAGGTAGATAGCCGCCGTGCACGCAATTCTGAGCTTACGTGAACGGCTGCCGTGCACGCAAGCTCTTCGGTGTGACTGCTCTCAGCCAATAGCGACTTACATGTGTGTGTTGCCAATAGAAACGGCCGGGTGATTCCCAAAGTTGCACATGAATATCCTAGATAGAAGAAATATATTTGAGTTGCTAAGAAATAAGGGCCCAGAGCAGCTCAGCGGTAAACGCGTCTGGCTCTCGCACCATTGTCCCCGAGTTCGAGTCCTTGTGCGACCATATTAATTTGGGGTTTGTGTGCACGAAGATTGGCCGGGGGCGGTTGAGTACCATTCTCACCGATGCACAGAGAGTGTACATGCCCTTTATATTTTATTCTCGCACACACCGCTCCAGGAGAATTTCTACTAGTTCTGATCGATGAACGAACGCCGTCGTGGAGAGTTACAAGTTAAAATGCACTGCCTGTGCGAGCTGCGAGCTGTATTCACTGTATTCATAATTGCGTCACAAATATTAATTTCACTGTGAGAATTTTATTTTTATTTGTACACCTGAGCATCTCATGACATTTTTCAGTGCTATAATTATTGATAGAAACGATAGGGATGCATGATTAAACGTGTACAGATGTATCATTCGCTTTTTTCTCTGTGCGAAATGTTGCTGTCTGTGCATATCGATTAGTCTTGTAAATCAATTTGATGGATTGCCTGGAAAAAATACAGCCTTTTAATTGACAGTGTACGATCAGTGTATCATTTATGTTAAGCTTAATTGCTTTGAAATTTTGCATCAAGATCAATATTTTTTATTGTTTTTTTTTATCAAACAGACCTTATGTTATATTTAATCGTTTACACAGCATATAAAAATGCTGTGTGCGAATTACTCGTTACATGTACGAGCTAATTTCAATTAAACCCCTCACACTCATACTTTGGTGTGCTTAAATATCTTCGTCAGAAGTATGTCGTGTAAACATGAATATATATAATGTATCTAGCGAACAGTATAGAGATAACCTGGTATACCAGTGCCAAGATTACAAAAGCAGATAAAATAATGCCGTCCGCTCGCAAATCTGCATGCTGGCTTAATTTATGAATTTATTTTACACGATACAAGGAATTTTGCAAAAAAACTAATGATAGTAGTGACTGTTATAAAAATCGAAAAATATCAAGTATATATCTTTCTGGTACAATATCTGGCATGTAAGATCTTCAAAATTGTACAGCTCATGCATGTCATTTAATTAGAAGTATATAATGAAATATAGCTACGTGCATAACATAGAACTTCATATTATACAAATTGCGTGTAATACAATGACGATCAAAGCGCAAGCATCACGATTGACTTTCGTCGTCTCATAATCTTATACGTGTAGTATGGTCAGATCTGCACTTTTACAAGCGTACACATGCATGTATAATTAATGTACATACATGTACCTCCCTGTGTATACGCAGGTTTATTAGTTATAGTACGCAAACTTTATTATTTTTCATTTCATTAGCTATTAGTATTACAGTTTTTGAATAAAAAGAAAATATTCTTTTAATTAATATTACACAGGACATATGGACATATTTAAGGACATATGGTTAGTCGCACCTACGCTACATATATGTACATGTACTTTGCTCTGAATTTCTAGTATAAAGTGTACTAACAACGTTGTCGTGTATTAAAATTTTGAAACAAAGGTAAATCGCATTGTAACTCTAAATTAATACTAAAATGCACCGTACTTTTGGCATTGATGGTTAAAATACAAATCACGAATATATTTTTATTTTCGCAATCTGCTATCAAGTGCAGTAAAAGATTACATCAGACATTATCTTGCATACTTCATATTATACTTTTTAAATTTTAATCAAATAAGTCATCTTTTCAATAAAAGTTTGCATTGTTTGTTATATTGCGTATTATCGCGCAATTACAAAGGGATAAACAATAGAAACAAAACGATAAGTTTATAAAATTTCCGCTTAGATTTCGTGGTCTAGTTTTTGTACGATTTTTAGCCGAATTAATTGTTAATAAAGTTAAATTAATAATGACTCACATCGCCAGTGATTAGATCAAAGAATTTTTAGCTCAAATTCTGAAATATTTGCTCTATTACTGCTTTAGTAGGATTGAGCTTCTGGCTTTATTTAACTTTAAGGGGGGTTTCTGTTTTTTTTTTTGTAAATTTTGCTTTTCTTGCTTTGTTGTTGAAGCAAATGACATGGAGTAAAATTAACATTGTAAGGAAAAAATTTTACTTGAATTTTATTGAATTTAGATTTTTTAGTCTTTTAGTCTTTTAGTCTTTAGTCTTTTCTAAGTGAAAATGCATTGTATTAAAATTAAAATTGCATTAGAAAAAAAAAACAAAAATATAGAATTTGGGTACTCTTTTTTATATTGTATTACAAAATATCTTTCAAAAAACATCTGTTAATTTGTCCAAATAGCTTTTCTATATACTAAAAATGGTCTGTTAGTAGGTATATATGTGTGTGAGTCTGTCTATATATTGATTAATAAAAATATATTGCTATATAAATAGCTTTTTATGAATTATTATCAATAGTAGGTAATAAATTATTTTTAAAAAGTATTAACTTTTGAAAAAAGTATTCATATATATCTTTAAAGTCTTTTTATATCTTTATATCTCTTCTAAACAAATAGAAGTTTTATTAAAGATATTTTATTCAATAATGGACTAAAGAAAAATATTCATTGCCAATGCATTATAATTTTTTATCAATTTTTTACTTAGAAAGCCAAATTTATGTTTAAAGGGATTTTTTTTTGTTTTTTATACTTCAGTCTTATCAAAATTTAGCTGTCTTTATCCAGACAAAACTTTGCCCATCCATTTGCAGCAATCATAAACGCAAATACTCAGTTTGTTTTTATATAAGAAGTTCCTAGACCAACTAAAATGTCTGAAAGTCAGCCAGTGCCCGACAGCATGCGGGATTGCTATAGCATCGAGCGGGTATGCGAAGAGGTCAGCAGCCATCGCTGCCTGCCACATGGCAGTCCACACAAAGTGATGCTAATTGGCGTCCAGATGCCATCTCACGGCCGCCGGAGGCACCGCCGCAGGCGCCTGAAACAGGGTAAAACAACTTTTATTGTAGCGAGTGATTTTGCTAGTTGGGGTTAATTTACAATTAATCGTTTTCTTGACCTTCATTATCCTTTCTTCCACCAAGCAGCAGCTGCTGCTGCATCAGCGGGCGATTCAATTGATGAAGCCGACAGTGCTGCCGGGGCCGCAGCTTCCAATGCTGGTGAGTTTCCTGCTGCTCTTTGAGTTAAAGAAGACAAGATGACTAGCCAACGACATTTCAATAATGCTTTTAAAATTGATATTTAAGCATTATAGACAGATTTTAAAGTTCTGTTGTACTTTAATTATTGTTAACCATATAGTTTGAATGTATGCGTATGTCTTAATGGCGCACTCGCTGTCGTTATAGTACAGTTGGGATATTCCATCTCTCCCCTGTTCTGCCCTGCGCCTGGCTCAAATTCAAGTGGCATTCCGTGTAGAAGCTGCTCAAATTCGGCCACTATACGAGCTTACAGGGATTTGAGAAGCGTGCGGTCAGGAATTAGTCAGGCAGGCATAGTGTACCAGTTTAGTCTCCTCTGAGAGCAGCTACATGCATCTGGCCACCTATGCACCCGCAGCCGCTCTCTCGCATATATTATAGCCAATGCATTAATCAGCGAACCAGCTCAATCCAGCTCGATGGATTTCACTAAAATTTGGAATTAACGCGCGAGTAGGAGAGCTCAATATCCCTCAGAGGTTGCATAGTTCAATGCTCATTTCTAATCCTCCCTAAAATCAGATCAGCACTGTTGAATGGAGTGGTTTTATAGGGGCTTGATTCATTAGAAAACTCCCGAACGTGTAGGACAATGCAGAGTCGCACGGAGTTTCATAGAATTGTCGTAAACTTTATTCCGGAAATTTTACACAACAGTTTTCAAAACAGCAAGCCGACGTTTTAAGCTGAAGCAGAGTGGTTTAGCGGTTAACGCGACCCCCAAGGCACAGAGAATGCACACGCCTGACGATTAGACAGTCAGGGCCGCTGTACACCCTGTGTGAGCGTATGCCTGCATTTATCCCTGGATTAAAAGTTTCCGGGATCAGGATTCAATATCACTGGATTTTGCAAGCCCTAAATGAACCTGGCTGTCTGGCTGGCTGGCCTCATCGCTGGCTGCGGGTTCGACTGTCGCCTGAGAGTTGCGGCAGCGCTGAACTCTGAACAGGTTCAAGAGAGCAGATATGATCCTTTTTAGTAACTATTCCGATACAAACTTAGCGCTGCAAGGTGAGACTATTTATCATTTTCCCAAGGTAGATGAGAGTGTAAAGCGCAAGTCTAGCTTACTAGTACAGCGTAACTTACTAAGGCAGCGAAGTGAAAGAGATGCGAGGCCCACTCAGATGGGGGGTTGGGGTGCTCAGTCTTGAAACTCGGCCACGCGATGAGCAACGGGCCGAGTGAGCAGATTTGCATGGGGGATTAGTCAGAGCCGAGGATGTGCAGTGGCTCAGTGAAGGGAACAGAAGGATTATGAAGGGAAGAGAAGGATCATAGTCTACGGAGGAGATTAGCCGGGTGGGGGCTGCAACTGCGGCTGCTAGCTGACTGCACTGCGCACTGCATTGCACTGCACTTCATTACACTGCAATAAACTTCACCACATTACACCGCACTACACTTCACTACACTGCGCCAATTCTAAGTATCACGAAACTAAAAGAAAAATAATTGTTACACTCAGAGTCAATGTACATGCACTAGGCACCCTAAGAGTAAGAGTACATCCACTAGGCACCCTGAGAGTAAAAGTACATGCACTAGGAACCCTGAGAGTAAAAGTACATGCACTAGGCACCCTGAGAGTAAAAGTACATGCACTAGGCACCCTGAGAGTAAAAGTACATGCACTAGGCACCCTGAGAGTAAAAGTACATGCACTAGGAACCCTGAGAGTAAAAGTACATGCATTAGGCACCCGGAGCCGCTCATCTAGAGCAGAAAGCGCCCACAAAAACCCGCAGGCGCCGCCGACCCGTCAGCCCGGGTGCAGTTCCTGCTTGGCAACAACGAGGACGAGGAGGCGGACGAATTGGACGTGCACCCCGTGTTCTGCGAGATGGACGAGCTGGTCAAGTGCGACTCGGCTGGTAAGTCTCTTGATTGTTACTGTCTCACCCCAAACCCCAGTCTATCGAGATCCATGGCTCACCCAGTCCATCGAGATCCATGGCTCACCCAGTCCATAGAGATCCATGGCTCACTCAGAGTCCATCGAGATCCATGGCTCACCCAGAGTCCATAGAGGATCCATTGCTCAGCCTCCTCCCCATCTTGCCAGGCGATCTCCAGTGGCGCGAGACGGCTCGCTGGATCAAATTTGAGGAGGACGTCGAAGAAGGCGGCGAGCGCTGGTCGAAGCCGCACGTGGCCACGCTGAGCCTGTTTGCACTGTTCGAGGTGCGCAACTCCATCTACAGCGGGGAGATTCTGCTCGACTGCGACGCCCTGACAATGGAGGCGGTCGCTGACCTCATCGCCGACCGGTTCGTGTCGGCCGGTCGCCTATCGGCGGACACCCGCCCAGCGGTGGTGGACGCCCTGCTGAAGCGTCATTTACACCTGCACGAGCGCCGGGCCCGGGCTAATTTGGGCGCGAAAATTCGCAGCTTTGCGGATATTGGAAAGAAAATGTCGTCGAAAGATTTGGAAAGGGGTGAGGGTAGCTGTGTAATTTTCTGTTGTTAATTTAATTAGAGGTTAGATGATTATTACTGATGCAACGTTGACAAGATTTAGGAGATGCTTGGACGTGCAAGCTCTGAATAATTGAAACGTGCAAATACTTCTCTACATTTTTTCTAGGCGCTCTCGTAAACATTCTAGCTCGTAACGTGTATACGTGTTCGTAGCTTTTGATTCCAAGCTTTAGTCGCTCCTTATCATTTATTCTCCGTTCCCCCAACCCCCACTGTGCGAAGGGGGTTGACTCTCGTGTTTGCACCCTCGCTCCTTATCATTTATTCTCCGTTCCCCCAACCCCCACTGTGCGGAGGGAGTTGGCTCTCGTGTTTGCACCCTCGCTCCTTATCATTTATTCTCCGTTCCCCCAACCCCCACTGTGCGGAGGGAGTTGGCTCTCGTGTTTGCACCCTCGCTCCTTATCATTTATTCTCCGTTCCCCCAACCCCCACTGTGCGGAGGGGGTTGGCTCTCGTGTTTGCACCCTCGCTCCTTATCACCGTTCTTCTCCGTTTCCCCAACCCCCACTGTGCGAAGGGGGTTGGCTCTCGTGTTTGCACCCTCGCTCCTTATCATTTATTCTCCGTTCCCCTAATCCCCACTGTGCGAAGGGGGTTGACTCTCGTGTTTGCACCCTCGCTCCTTATCATTTATTCTCCGTTTCCCCAACCCCCACTGTGCGGAGGGGGTTGGCTCTCGTGTTTGCACCCTCGCTCCTATCATTTATTCTCCGTTCCCCCAACCCCCACTGTGCGGAGGGGGTTGGCTCTCGTGTTTGCACCCTCGCTCCTATCATTTATTCTCCGTTCCCCCAACCCCCACTGTGCGGAGGGGGTTAGCTCTCGTGTTTGCACTCTTTCCTTATATTTTATTCTCCGTTCTTCCAACCCCGCTCTTCTCTGGTAGACGCCGGTTCGATGCCCCGCATCGGCAGCAGCCGCGGTGACCTCGGTGAGATCGATCCTTCAGGCTGCAACGCGGACTTGCAGCACCACCAGCATCACCAACAGCAGCAGCAACATCAGCAGCACCAAGCGCATCATCCGCATGGGCACAAGTACGATCAGCACTTTATGAAGAAAATCCCGCCAGGCGCCGAGACGTCCAACATCCTAGTTGGCAGCGTGGACTTTCTCGACCGTCAGCTGACAGCATTTGTTCGCCTGCGCACTGCCGTAATACTTGGCGACCTCACCGAGGTGCCTGTGCCCTCTCGGTTCGTCTACGTGCTTCTGGGCCCTGCCGGCCAGACGGCTAATTATCACGAGATGGGCCGCAGCATGGCTACACTCATGTCCGATGAGATTTTCCACGACATTGCCTACTTGGCTAAGAGCAAGGTGCCCGGTTCTTAAAAACCTGTTTTTGGTTCAAGGGACAGGCCGTTTCTTGGCAGAGAAGAGAACGTTAGGGGTAGAAATGGTGCATCCACCTCAGAAGTGGCAAGTCTATTGCCGTAGTGACCCCTCTAGAAATGACACAGGTGTAGTAAAGTAGTAAAGCATTTAAGTCATCTAAAAATGTACATTGGACTAATGGCAAATTAATCAGAAATGGCACATTTATTATCAGAAACGACAAATTCATAATAAAAAATGGCGCATTCATCAACAGAAATGGCGCATTCATCAACAGAAATGGCACATTCATCAACAGAAATGGCGCATTCATCAACAGAAATGGCACATTCATCAACAGAAATGGCGCATTCATCAACAGAAATGGCACATTCATCAACAGAAATGGCGCATTCATCAACAGAAATGGCACATTCATCAACAGAAATGGCGCATTCATCAACAGAAATGGCACATTCATCAACAGAAATGGCACATTCATCAACAGAAATGGCACATTCATCAATAGAAATGGCACATTCATCAACAGAAATGGCATATTCATAATCAGACAGATTAAAATTAAGTTGTGACTCAAAAATGATCAAAATAAAATAATCAGAGCAAGTTCTGTTTGCCCTGACTGAACAGCAGTTTAGTCTCACTTTTTTATTCAAAAAGTATAGTTCGAATAACGAATGCGCTCTGACTACTTCGCTGCATCCCCTTGTTGTTGAGACTGACGAGTTCGTGACTAATCCAGCCGCCTGTCTCTCCTTCCCGTACCTCTTTTAATCTTGCCGCTAATTTCTCATCACAGCAAGGGCGCGGGCGGCAGGCAGGCAGGAAGGCAGGCAGGCGGGCAGGCAGTAATGGGAAGAAGAATGATGACGCCCCTCTAGATTCGTGGGTTGCTGCTTTCACTGTCTAATGTGTCGGCCCCGTGTGTGGATTTTCTTCGCAAAACATTTTCCGTCTCCCGCCTCTGTCAAAGCCGCTATTGACTGCAGTTTGCATATGTCAGCTGCTCATTTAGCAAGAAATTTCATTTTGTACTTGTTGTTTTTGCTATCGGAGACGAGGGCGCCTGCTTCCTGCACTGGTTTTTCGTGCTCAGCTGCTGTTGAGTATACATATTGGAGCACAGTTGAGCATACATATTGGAGCACAGTTGAGCATACATATTGGAGCACAGTTGAGCATACATATTGGAGCACAGTTGAGCATACATATTGGAGCACACTTGAGCATACATATTGGAGCACACTTGAGCATACATATTGGAGCACACTTGAGCATACATATTGTAGCACAGTTGAGCATACATATTGGAGCACACTTGAGCATACATATTGGAGCACAGTTGAGCATACATATTGGAGCACACTTGAGCATACATATTGGAGCACACTTGAGCATGCATATTGTAGCACACTTGAGCATACATATTGGAGCACACTTGAGCATACATATTGGAGCACAGTTGAGCATACATATTGGAGCACAGTTGAGCATACATATTGGAGCACACTTGAGCATACATATTGGAGCACAGTTGAGTATATTGGAGCACAGTTGAGCATACATATTGGAGCACAGTTGAGTATATTGGAGCACAGTTAAGCGCAGCTGTTAATTTACTTGCGCAGGAGGATCTGCTGTCCGGAGTTGACGAATTTCTCAAGTGCTGCACTGTGCTGCCGCCCAACGAATGGGATCCCTCCATCCGGATCGAGCCGCCCAAGGAGATCCCATCGCAGGAGCCAAGGAAGCAGGGCAGCGGCCTGGTTGCCAATGCGTCCTCAGCTGCACTGGGGTCCGCTTCTAATTGTGAGTAAAAGTCATGGGACTGAAAATGGGATCTGAATTGGGATGGGGATGAGGCAGGATATAAATGGAATGAGATGAGATTGGATAGGATGGGATGGGATGGGATGGGATGGGATGGGATGGGATGGGATGGGATGGGATGGGATTGGGATGGGATGGAATAGGATGGGATGGGATGGGATGGGATGGGATGGAATGGGATGGGATGGGATGGGATGGGATGGGATGGGATGGAATAGGATGGGATGGGATGGGATGGGATGGGATGGGATGGGATGGGATGGGATGGGATGGGATGGAGTAGGATTGGGATGGGATGGGATGTGTGTGGATGCCATTGCTGACCAGTTGCACCTTTGTCCCCCGACCCGCAGCGAGCGTCGGCAGTCCTGACCCGGCCGTCGGCGGTCAGAACTCCAAAAAGTCGCTGCTGTCCTCCTCGACTACGCCGCCGCCAGCTCCACCATCGTCGCCGACGCCGCCGTCACCGAAGTCGCCCGAGTCGCCCGTGTCGCCGATGCCGTCGGGCGGCGGCGGCGGTGGCGGCGGCGGCGGCGGCGGCGGCGGCGGCGGCGGCGGCGGCGGCGGCGGCGGCGGCGGCGGCGGCGGCGGCAGCGGCGGCAGCAACGGCGGCGGCGACCACGTGGACCCGTCGCTGCAGATGACTGGCCGCCTGTTCGGAGGCCTCATCATGGACGTGAAGAAGAAGGCGCCTTTCTACCTGTCCGACTTCCGCGATGCCCTCCACATGCAGACGGTGGGCGCGCTGTTTTTCTTGTACTTCGCCTGCCTGACGCCCATCATCACCTTCGGCGGCCTGCTGATCGACGCCACCGAAGGCCACCTGGGCGCCATCGAGTCCCTTCTGTCCGGCGCCATCTGCGGCATTACCTACGCGCTGTTCTCCGGGCAGCCGCTTACTATTCTGGGTGAGCAAGAGTCTTGCAAGCTACTTATAGTAGTTAGAGGAATAGGCTTTTATTGAAGGCCGATTTTAATGCCAAACGATTGGTTTGGTTTAGGGGCGGGTTTATCGATTGGTTTAAGGGCGGGTTTATCGATTGGTTAAGGGGCTGTTTTATCGATTGGTTGAGGGGCGGGTTTATCGATTGGTTTAGGGGCGGGTTTAACGATTGGTTGAGGGGCGGGTTTATCGATTGGTTGAGGGGCTATTTATCGATTGGTTGAGGGGCGGGTTTATCGATTGGTTTAGGGGCGGGTTTAACGATTGGTTGAGGGGGCTGGTTTATGAATTGGTTGAGGGGGCGGGTTTATGAATTGGTTGAGGGGCTGGTTTATGAATTGGTTGAGGGGGCGGGTTTATCGATTGGTTAAGAGGCGGGAAAACCCACACTAACCTGAAAATAAAATCTGCTCATCGTCAGGCTCCACGGGACCCGTGCTGGTGTTTGAGACCATCGTATTTAAAATGTGCAAGGACTACGAATGGGAATACCTCAGCTTCCGGATGTGGGTCGGCCTGTGGATCAGCTTAATCTTGTTTCTGTTTGTCGCCTTCGATCTGAGCGCCCTGGTCAAGTAAGTTAAGATTAGTCTCTTGCAGTAAGGCGAATGTTCTACAGACCTAATATATATTGCTGTTGAGCTTGTTGAAGTACAAAGCATTAGTATTGTAATTCATCATCTCGGGAGCCGTACCTGAACGGGCTCAAAGGACTCAATTTAATTAAAATCTGGGCGACTCATTAAGATTTTGAAGTCCGTTGAAATTTCAGCCACTAAAAGTAATTTGAACTGGCGCTCTTCCTACAGCCTAATTGCATTACTAGCTTTTCCTCCAGCTTTGGTACCCCGGTTCGAGTCCCTGTGCTTTAATAACGGTAGCTAGGGTATTGTTGAATTACGAGAGTGAAAGCGAGTGAGATTTGATAGTGACATCAAAATTGAGATCTAAAAGTGAGATCGGAGAGTGAGATCTGAAAGTGAGATCTGAGAGTGAGATCTGAAAGTGAGATCTGAGAGTGAGACCTGAGAGTGAGATCTATAACTGAGATCTGAAAGTGAGATCTGAGAGTGAGATCTGAAAGTGAGATCTGAGAGTGAGATCTGAGAGTGAGATTTATAACTGAGATCTGAAAGTGAGATCTGAGAGTGAGATCTATAAGTGAGATCTGAAAGTGAGATCTGAGAGTGAGATCTATAAGTGAGATCTGAAAGTCAGATTTGAAAGTGAGATCTGAGAGTGAGATCTGAAAGTGAGATCCGAGAGTGAGATCTGAGAGTGAGATCTGAGAGTGAGATCTGAAAGTGAGATCCGAGAGTGAGATCTGAAAGTGAGATCTGAGAGTAGATCTAAAAGTGAGATCTGAGAGTGAGATTTGAGATTAAGATACTGTGTTAGAGTGAGGTATCAAGAGAGACTCCCAAGAATGAGATCCGAGAGAGACCCACATAGATGACTGCAACTTCTATAGGCTACTCACCCCCTAGAAAAATAAGAAATCAAACTTCTCTCACCGCCAAATTTCGCGAGTTAATGCAGTGAGCAAAGGTCGCATTGATCTCAACCCCCACTGCTACTCAGGTACATCACCCGCTTCACCGAGGAGTCCTTTGCCGGCCTGATCGCTCTCATTTTCATAGTGGAGGCATTCAAGAAGCTGCTGAAAATCGAGAACCACTATCCGGTAAACACCGGCTGGCACCCGAACTACAGGCCGGACTTCAACTGCTCCTGCATCCAGGATCCGGAGGTGAACCAGTCCAATTTGAAGCCGCTGCCGCCAGGCCAGAACCTGCGCGTGCCCAGCTACCCAGCCTGGCGGGCGAATGCCAGCCAGAAGGCCGCCGAGCCGCGCTACTTCGCCAACTACTCGGCAATGAACTACTGGACCTGGGACTGGTTCTCCATCAACAAAGCCTGCACCCAGAACCAGGGCCTGTGGCTTGGCAGCGGCTGCGGCACCTACGCTGTGCCGGACGTGTTCTTCTTCTCCTGCCTGCTCTTCATTGGCACCTTCGCCATCAGCTACGGCCTGAAGATGATGCGCAACTCCGGCTTCTTCCCGAACTTTGTCCGCTCGCTGATCAGCGACTTCGCCGTGATGCTGGCCATAGTGTTCATGACGCTGGCTGACAGGCTGATGGGGCTGCACACTCCCAAGCTCGACGTGCCCACCATCTTTGAGCCCACGCTCGGATACGAGACCCGGGGCTGGCTGATCACTCCGCTGGGCCGCCGCAACCAGAATCCTTGGTACACCATCGTAATTGCGCTGTTCCCAGCTCTGCTGGCCACGATCCTCATCTTTATGGACCAGCAGATCACGGCTGTGATTGTCAATAGGAAGGAGAACAAGCTGAAGAAGGGGCTGGGCTATCACCTGGATTTGCTGGTTGTCGCCGTCCTAATTGGCGTCAACTCCGTGCTGGGCATCCCCTGGTTCGTGGCCGCCACCGTGCTGTCCATCAATCACGTGATGTCCTTGAAGATCGAAAGCGAATCGACCGCGCCAGGAGAGCGGCCAAAGTTCCTTGGCTGCAGGTTAGTTAGTTAGTTAGTTAGTTAGTTGGTTAGTTAGTTGGTTAGTTGGTTAGTTAGTTAGTTAGTTAGTTAGTTGGTTAGTTAGTTAGTTAGTTAGTTAGTTGGTTAGTTAGTTAGTTAGTTAGTTAGTTGGTTAGTTAGTTAGTTAGTTAGTTAGTTGGTTAGTTAGTTAGTTAGTTAGTTAGTTAGTTAGTTAGTTAGTTAGTTAGTTAGTTAGTTAGTTAGTTAGTTAGTTAGTTAGTTAGTTAGTTAGTTAGTTAGTTAGGTAGGTAGTTAGTTAGTTAGTTAGTTAGTTAGTTAGTTAGTTAGTTAGTTAGTTAGTTAGTTAGTTAGTTAGTTAGTTAGTTAGTTAGTTAGTTAGTTAGTTAGTTAGTTAGTTAGTTAGTTAGTTAGTTAGTTAGTTAGTTAGTTAGTTAGTTAGTCAGTCCGATAGTTAGTTAGTTAAGCGTCTGCCTCCCCGCTCCAACACGCAGGGAGAACCGCCTGACGGGATTCATGATATTCCTGCTCATCGGGCTGTCCGTATTCATGACTCCGGTGCTGCAGAACATCCCCATGCCCGTGCTCTACGGCGTGTTCCTCTTCATGGGCGTCTCCTCGCTGAACGGCATTCAGCTTGTGCAGCGCATCGGCCTGTTCTTCATGCCGCAGAAGTACCAGCCCGATTACATCTATCTCAGGTGAGGTGGCGGCGCTCTTTAGTTGTCTAAATTGTCCTTTCTTTTTTTGTTTGGCTTCTCAAATTGTGGACTATTCAAAAAATTCTAGTCACTCGGATGTCTATTCTCCCACTGAATATCTATTTTTCCACTGAATATCTATTCTTCCACTGAATATCTATTCTTCCACTGAATATCTATTTTTCCACTGAATATCTATTCTTCCACTGAATATCTATTCTTCCACAGAATATCTATTCTTCCACTGAATATCTATTCTTCCACTGAATATCTATTCTTCCACTGAATATCTATTCTTCCACTGAATATCTATTCTTCCACTGAATATCTATTCTTCCACTGAATATCTATTCTTCCACTGAATATCTATTCTTCCACTGAATATCTATTCTTCCACTGAATATCTATTCTTCCACTGAATATCTATTCTTCCACTGAATATCTATTCTTCCACTGAATATCTATTCTTCCACAGAATATCTATTCTTCCACTGAATATCTATTCTTCCACTGAATATCTATTCTTCCACAGAATATCTATTCTTCCACTGAATATCTATTCTTCCACTGAATATCTATTCTCACACCCTAGTATCTATTCTGCTACCGAATGTCTATTCTCGGACCGAATATCTCTTCTCCCACCCTAGTATTTATTCTCCCACCGGGTTTCTATTCTCTCACCATGGTGTCTATTCTCCCACCGGATATCTATTCTTCCACCCTAGTATCTATTCTCCCACCGGATATCTATTCTCCCACCCTAGTATCTATTCTCCCACCGGATATCTATTCTTCCACCCTAGTATCTATTCTCCCACCGGATATCTATCCTTCCACCCTAGTATCCGTTTTATCTTTTCCAGACATTTAATTATAACTGCCGGATGAAAACTAAAAAAACTGAACGTTCGCCCACCCAATTCTCAGACACGTGAAGCTGACCCAGGTGCACAAGTTCACCATCATCCAGGTGCTATGCCTGGTGCTACTGTGGGTGGTGAAGGCCATCAAGAAGATCTCGATCCTGTTCCCCATCATGGTGCTGGCAATGTGCTTCGTTCGCAAGGCGCTGGACTACCTGTTTGACCAGACGGAGCTGAAATGGCTGGACGACATCATGCCGCCCATGCATCTTGGCCGGAAGCAGAAACCCGGCACTTCCGACTCGGCCGGAGTCGGGGGCGACCAGCCAGTCACCGTGGAACTCCCCATGAGCACTGTTGGCGAGCCCAAAGCCGGTGAGGGGCAGTTCAACGTGTCCGTTGAGCTGGGGCAGACCTCCATCTGGCGAAACCTCACGGCCGGCTCCGGTGCCGATGACAAGAAGAAGGCTAAGTGAGTAGCCATTTTATATGCACCTGATCGCCTGATTTCCTCTGACTCCCTACTGAACACCTGCTGATTCCCCTCTGACTCCCTACTGAACACCCTGCTGATTCCCCTCTGACTCCCTACTGAACACCTGCTGATTCCCCTCTGACTCCCTACTGAACACCTGCTGATTCCCCTCTGACTCCCTACTGAACACCTGCTGATTCCCCTCTGACTCCCTACTGAACACCCTGCTGATTCCCCTCTGACTCCCTACTGAACACCTGCTGATTCCCCTCTGACTCCCTACTGAACACCTGCTGATTCCCCTCTGACTCCCTACTGAACACCTGCTGATTCCCCTCTGACTCCCTACTGAACACCCTGCTGATTCCCCTCTGACTCCCTACTGAACACCTGCTGATTCCCCTCTGACTCCCTACTGAACACCCTGCTGATTCCCCTCTGACTCCCTACTGAACACCTGCTGATTCCCTTCTGACTCCCTACTGAACACCTGCTGATTCCCCTCTGACTCCCTACTGAACACCTGCTGATTCCCCTCTGACTCCTTACTGAACACCCTGCTGATTCCCCTCTGACTCCCTACTGAACACCTGCTGATTCCCTTCTGACTCCTTACTGAACACCTGCTGATTCCCTTCTGACTCCCTACTGAACACCTGCTGATTCCCTTCTGACTCCCTACTGAACACCTGCTGATTCCCTTCTGACTCCCTACTGAACACCTGCTGATTCCCTTCTGACTCCCTACTGAACACCTGCTGATTCCCTTCTGACTCCCTACTGAACACCCTGCTGATTCCCCTCTGACTCCCTACTGAACACCCTGCTGCCTCCCTCTGCATGACCCCTTACAAATTCCTCGCTGACTTATACTGAAATTTCTACTAATATACTATTAGTTGCCAGCTATTTTTTCGCTGAATTCCTGCTGACTTTTTGAAACAATTCCCCGTTGGTTCATTAAAACTACTCGCAAATGCCTCCGCTGACTCCCCATTGATTCCCTGCTGACTACCCGCCGATTATTCCGCAGGGGCCGCGGAAAGTCATCGGCCGCCGCCGGCAAGAACCGATCACAGCAGGGGGCCACCGAAGACCCAGCCGGTCAAGAGGTTCGCCAGAGCCTGCTGAATGCGCCGGCCATTGTTGTTGAGCCGCCATCGGCAGCAACACACCGGAGCGAAGGGAATCGAACGCCTGAGAAATTCAATCAACTTTTGAGTTGTAGAAGTTATTTACTTTTTCAAATATAGGCTTTGATTAATTTTTTATTTCCTTTTGATCGTCGATTGGAACTAAATTCATTTTCTTCTATTTTTCCTCTTTGTTGACCGGTATTATCGACCGGAGTGGTGAGGGCTTTGTATCGTTTAGGCGCAGTGGGGTGGTAGGTGCTTTATATGGCTCAGGCGTAGTGGGGTGGTGGGTGCTTTATATGGCTCAGGCGTAGTGGGGTGGTGGGTGCTTTATATGGCTCAGGCGTAGTGGGGTGGTGGGTGCTTTATATGGCTCAGGCGCAGTGGGGTGGTGGGTGCTTTATATGGCTCAGGCGCAGTGGGGTGGTGGGTGCTTTATATGGCTCAGGCGCAGTGGGGTGGTGGATGCTTCATATGGCTCAGGCGCAGTGGGGTGGTGGATGCTTTATATGGCTCAGGCGCAGTGGGGTGGTGGATGCTTTATATGGCCCAGGCGCAGTGGGGTGGTGGATGCTTTATATGGCTCAGGCGCAGTGGGGTGGTCGATGCTTTATATGGCTCAGGCGTAGTGGGGTGGTGGGTGTTTTATATGACTTAGGCGCAGTGGAGTGGTCGATGCTTTATATGGCTCAGTCCCAGTGGTGTTGCTACGGTCAGGTCACTTTTTAATGAGGCGCTTTTTGATGGGGAACTAACAATCCAAATGCCCAACTTACACCAGAATTTTAAATTTTAAAACGATTTGTTCTTTTCTAATTGATCATATTAGTTAGCTAGGCTCGGGCTGTCCGTCAGCTACAGTTCCGTGTTTTTATGCTTTTTTATGGACTTTGGTCGTGTCCTTTGCAATATTTTGCTGTAATATTTTTTTTACAATTTTTGTGGGTTTTACTTTCATGCAGCTCAGTCCACTATTTTTCGTTAGTAGAGACGGGCATTTTTAAAAGCGGATATATTATTCTATTTCACTTTTTTGTTTAGACAGTGTATCACCTGTTATTGCTAATATTGCACCCACATTGGCTCGCGTTCGTGTCAGCCACTCGCACCCGAGCGTATTGGCTGCAGCGAGTGATTTTGGTACTTATAAGAACTTGCGCGCTTGTGATTAACTCCAGCTGATTCTTGCAATACCAATTTATTTTATTCTAGTTTGTTGTAAGCCATCGATATTTTATGTCGATGATGAATATTTTTTCCTTTTCTGCAGCTGTCCATGCGCAGAGAATGCATCCTTATCTTTGTGATTGATCTATTGATTGTTATAGATAGTAACATCTAGTCAAGCCCATTCGCATTATTGCGGGCACCAGTTTTTTTGCACTATAAAAACTCGATTTTATCTTTTGAATTTCAATTTCTGCAAGCCAGAAAATTCCGAAGCACTATATACAAATCCGTGACCAGTTCTTCTCTGCTTGTTTCACGTGGGCACCCGTTCTACTACCAGTAAGTAGTACGAATGCATTTTCTGTGCCATCATTCATTTAATTGAAAGCAGCATATTTGTCATTAACCTGTCTCTATCTCTCTCCGTGTTTATCTGTCTAGCTCAGCATTCGTTCCGAAAATAGCGCAAAACTGTATTCAGACACGCGTTGGTTTATTCCCCCTTCGATAGAATTCCCTATAGCCTGCTTGTTTTTCTCCCATTAAGTAACCGTTTTAAATAGTTATCTTGCCAGTCACACCACTACTGCACTGATTTTCATGCGATGTTTAGTTTTATTTATGACAGTAGTAAATTACTACATGATGAATAGCGTCATTATTGTAGTATACATCTTGGAATTATAGCTAGCTTATTAGATACTAAAGAGCTCAAATTAATCATTATACGAGTATTAAGGGCTTTTAATTGTTTAAAAAATTCTCAATGTTCATGTACTTGGCGAAAAAAACTGCTTCATTTATTATGGTTCCTGTCATTTAACGCGTTTTATCACCACGCTAAGCTGAGGAAAAATACCAAGGAATAAATTCCCACCTCCTTTGACATGTTTGCTATTGCGCCCAAAATCGAGGAGCCACAGGCATAGTATATGTCTTATTAACATCGTTTTAACATCCTGAGGACCTTGAAAATCTCAGATGCCATCATATCTTACTGGATGGGCGGACAAAAATCGGCGCAAATTGCGTATAAGCTACTTTCAGTTCAGTAGAAAGTAAAATAAAAAGCATTTTAATGTATTTTATGACAGGACTCGTTTATTGGCCCCCCTTCTTTAGCCTCGTAACCCCCCGCGCCTTTACCCACCAAACCTCTACCCCCCCCCCCGGCCCGCCGCCCAATTTTTACTTGTCTTTCTCGCAGTTCCAACCTAAAGCTGCCTGCCATGTACATTCTCAGCGGTGCTGGTTAATGTACATTAACGGCTGCGCCAATAGCAAGCCGTTTACCGGCTGGAAGTCACTCCAGCTGCCGTTCTTTTTATAAAATAGCTTACATATGCTTCCTTACTACTGAACTGAAAGTAGACAAACAATCGGCCAAGCCGATATAACTGACCTAGCCTGTCATCTAGCCAATACTACAGTACATGTCCTGTGTGTCCGCAGTGATACATTTGGGTGTAACAAATCATGTCGATGGGTGATTCGCATTCCTAAACACTGATAATCTATTAATCTGTCCCTCTGTACATATTTTTTCTCTACCTCTCCCAGGCTTCATCATTAATTATTAATTACATCCGTTCAAACTAGATCCAAGCACTATGTGAAGGAGCCTTGATGACTGCTCCATGCCATATACATCAAAGGGTCAATTTTT
Organism: Macrostomum lignano; assembly: GCA_002269645.1. NCBI lineage: Eukaryota > Metazoa > Platyhelminthes > Macrostomidae > Macrostomum > Macrostomum lignano. The sequence continues at coordinate 56,559 of NIVC01002080.1, read as the reverse complement.
TATCCCAATGCTTGTTAACTGGCTCCTCAAATCTTATTTTAATTTGTAGAATTCTTACACTAAAATTCGGACTGGAAATGAACAAAAATAAAAATATCTATATGGCATCTTTGTGTCGCTTATTAGCGTGTAGAGTAGTGAATTTAACAAAACGAGTTCGAAATTTTATTTTTGTTAAAATATTATCTCTTATGGAATACGAGTACGCACGGTACCTGAGCTCGATTCCTCGTTCGGCCAGATGCATGAAACTGGGGTATTTTGTGTTCGAAAATTAACCTGTTCTGAGGCTTGTTGGTCGGGCAATTCGCGCCCACGAGAGGAGCGTCTCATAAGATTAGAATTTGAAAGCGCCTACTTTAAGTAGTAGTTTAGACGTTCGTGCACTTTAGGGTTTGCAAAGCTGGGCGTAACTCAACTACTTGGCCTCGCCTAAAAGTAGATGAAAATCAATCAAATCAAAAAATAAAACTAACCATTAACTAATTATAGTAGGGTGGCAGCAAAACAGTTGAATAAAATAGTTTATTTTATCACACAGTACAGCAGTAGTGTCCTTATACCAAAAACAATACAGCTCGATAACAAACCAAATAGAATAGTAATTATTTTTACTCGCGCAACTCTCGGGTTTAAAAGTACTTAGCTAGACATTTTCGGCACCAAATTGAAAACAAGGTGGCTTTTTTAAACGATTTTTTGGAGTAATAGAGACAATTTTAAAAATAAAAACAATTGTAATGGAAAAAACAGCCAGAATTAAGTAGACAAAGGTGCAACCGGCCGAAATCCTCTATATTGAGTTGCTTTAGTCTACCGGTAAAATAGTCATAAATTAATAATTGGAATGAGTACACTCAAGAATAAAAAGGCCCTATTTAATCTAACCAGCGCATAAATTACAGCGAGCGCATTGAATTGAAGATGATATGTTTTTGAATAGGGGAAAAACATGATGACGCAGGAGGCGGGGAGAATCATCGCAGTAAATATTGACAGAGTAAGGGCTTCGAAAACAAATCCTACGAGTGTAGTCCAGTGCGTTGTCAAAGCTTGCACGCAAAAGCGGTTGGTTAATTAATTTGAACTCGCAAGCGATTCGATCCTCGGCTGAAGACGATTCGAAAATTAGAATGACTGCCGCTCACATGCGCTGGCAAAGGATTACGACTCAAGGCTGAGTCGTGAACAGGTTGTCGGGGCTTCCCTAAGATCTCATACATAAAAATAATTTGGGATTTTTATTAGAAGCTGAGCAATCGCTGTGAGGTGTGGCCAGCGTTTAAGAAGTTCTTGGACCGAGCGACTCTTGCAGCCTACGAGTAATGTACTTACTAGTAAGTACTAGTAGAGTTCTAAACACTGACTCAATACTAACGCCCACGCGCACATCAAGCAATAAAAATGGAGGTTCTAAATTACTGAAATAGTACAATTTTGAGCATTTCTTTCTCAAAACCGTCATCAAGGCTTATATTTAGCTCGGGCTTATTTAGCGTTCGGGTAGACGCCGTTCTCCCTGCCGCTAGCTGCCACCGGCTGAATAGTGTACAACTGCGGCTGATGGCGCGTCTGTACAACCTTGCGCCTGGCTGAGCCGACCGGCACCAGCCTCACCAGCTGCTGCTGCTGCTGCTGCGGGCTTGGCGCACCAGCGTATACCACCCGCTGCTGCTGGCCGCCGGACATGTAGGTGACCCTCGGCCGTTCGTTCGGACTGTCCAGCGAGTCCCGGTAAATCACGGTTGATGTCCGGAAGGACCGATCAGCATTCGGCGAGGAGCGCAGGTGGACGCTTTGACCGTCCGACGGGCTGTCCGAACGGCCGCTGCTAAAGCTGGTGACCACGCAGCGACTGGCGCTGGTCTGCTTGGCGCTGCCGGAGTTCGAGCTGCTGCTGGCTGTCACCTGCATTTTAGTTTGATTAATGCAAAACTGTCTTATCATTGATGTTTATGTAAGGCCTACCATAGCGATTATCATTACCAGAGCCATGATGATTTTGAGACTCGGACTCAATCAGTATAGGCCAACAATGAGTATTTAAGCCTACATCATCTTTTTTACTACTCATACGTCAGTCTCAATTCAATTCATTCAACTCTCAATTCAGCTAGTAGCTCAGGGCTGCTCACCAGCAAGCTCTGCGGTCGTCTCAAACGAACATTGTCCGCGCTCTCGTTCAGCTGAATCGGCGGCCCGTCTGGCGTGTCGAACACGGCGTGGGTGCCCTCGGTGTCCACTTCGTCGTAGTTGAGAATGACGGTCTCGATCGGGCCGTTTGACGACCGCTTGCTGGTGGTTTCGCTTACTGCGTGACCGTTGGAGCGCTGCTGCAGCAACGCCTCCATGCGCTGCTGCCGCTCCGAAGACTCAGTCACGACTGTCTCATTGGCGGGACCCTCCAGTGAGCGCACTTCCTCGCCGAACACGATGCTGGTGCGGAAGTCTTCTTCGTCCTCGACAGTAACGATTTTCGTCTCCGAGTTCGACGGCGCCAGCGGCGAGTGGACAACGGCGGTGACCGCGGCACTCGACGGCGGCTGCGTGATGTCGGTGGCGAACGGTCGCTTCTCGAAAAGCTCAACTCTGCCGCCGTCACCGCTGTTGCCGCTGCTGCTGGCAACCACAACCGACACGTCTTCTGGCTGAGTGACACTCTTCGAAGTCGTAGTTGTGGCGGTGATCTTCGCGCTGGTTGACGGTGACGCCTCAGTCGCAGTGCTCTCCTCCAGTGCTTCGTCTTTGACCTCCGTAACTATAACAGCCGGCGGTGGCTGCTGCAGCTTCGGCTGCTGTCGCTGCTGCTGGACCGGCGCCTCTGAGCGGCTCAGGGAGCTGGCCGGATGGCTGGGCGTGGCGGCGCCGCTGCCCTTGGCCATGAGGTGGCGCTGGCGGTCGATGACGTTGCAAACAGCTTCCAGAGCGGCGACGTCTTTGAACTGCAGTACCGTCACGTTGGATTTATTCCCAAGTTTGTTGCACAGAGCCAGCAGGGTTGGCGTCTCCCGCAGTGAGATGAAGGCCGAGACGCTGATGTATGGGATAAACTCGGCGGCCAGAGTGGCCAGGACGCCTTTGTCGCCAATGCGCAGGCCTTCATTGTACAGCTTGACGGAGGTTTGCACATTGTGCTTGCCGTCCAACGCTCTGTGAATGACCTGCTCCGCCTTGTCAACGTTGAACACCTCCTCCGGGCGCAGGGTGAGTCGGCCCCAAACTTTTACACGGGCGCGCAGAATCTTCTTCCGCTCGACGGTTGAGCTGGCCTGCGAGGACGACATCTGGCTTTTCGATTTGCTTTCGCTAGCCAAAGCCGGGCGGGGAGTCTCTGAACCTGCCTGCCTGAGGCTCTGGCTCTCCATCTATCTATCTTTCTGAGCAGCTGCCCCCCCCCCGAAACCAACTCTGAGTTCGGGCGGCTGCAGCGGGCGAATGGGTGGGCCCGAGAGGGCAGCACTGCCTGCGCGGTGGGCTCACCACGCCTTCCTGTCCACTGCGTTTAAATTTTCTATTGTGCTGCGCTCGGCAATAGCGCTGGGCGTAGCTGCATCTGCTAGAGTGGAGGCTGGGGTGGAGGGCGTGTCACAATACCAAGGCGGGCCGCCGCAATCCTGCGACTAAAATGGATGGCGAAGGAAGAGCTCAGCTGTCCCAGCTTATTATCGAAGAGGGGGAGGTGCGGGTGGATTCGTTGGGCACAGAAAAATGAAGCCTGCAGCTGAGGCAGCTTCACCCACGCATTGAAATATGCTTGCATGCGGCCGGGCTGTGCCGTGCGAAGAGAGTGTGCTCAGGCCATGGAATAGCCGGCATCTGTCTATCTATCTATCTATCTATCTATCTATCTATCTATCTATCTATCTATCTATCTATCTATCTATCTATCTATCTATCTATCTATCTATCTATCTATCTAACTATCTATCTAACTATCTATCTATCTATCTATCTATCTATCTATCTATCTATCTATCTATCTATCTTATCTATCTCTCTATCTATCTATCTATCTATCTATCTATCTATCTATCTATCTATCTATCTATCTATCTATCTATCTATCTATCTATCTATCTATCTATCTATCTATCTATCTATCTATCTATCTATCTATCTATCTATCTATCTATCTATCTATCTATCTATATATCTATCTATCTATCTATCTATCTATCTATCTATCTATCTATCTATCTATCTATCTATCTATCTATCTATCTATCTATCTATCTATCTATCTATATGTATCTATTTAGATATCTCAACAAATTCCTGCCACTAAGTAGTCTGCGCCACCCCAGGCATTGTCAAATTGAAAGGAGGGTAGTGAGATAGAAAACTTTCAAAATGCGCATTGACTGTCTTTTATGGAGCTGGGCAACTTTGCCTGTTCAATTTTGTTGATAAAGTACCGCCAGCACTGCGAGGGCACAAGTATTTAAGCTGTGCATCATTAACCCCAAGTCTATAAATTCATTTTTGACTGAGTTTTATGTCAGGCGACGCTTAGGGGAGTTGGATGCTGCAGCCAGATGTCACGTGACTGTATCAGATCAGAAAGACGATTTGTACTTTCATTCTTAACTCGAAAGCTTTATAGCCTGTTTTATACTTAAAGTAATTGAATACTTATTATTCTAATGCTAACAGCAGAGGTTGAGACAGTAAATATTACACAGCGGCTGGTCGTACATGAATAATCAATGTTGGTGTACGGTTTAAAATGTTGCCTTCTTAGCCGTCCTGCTACCTGCCGGCTCGAAAAGCTTGCGAAACAGAAGCCACAGCTTGAGTTCTGCTTCAGCTTCACCTTTCGTGGTTTGAAAAATATAAAAATAATAATAAATGGTTTTGAGCTGTTTGGAGAGCTCGCCTTAGCTAATAAAAAAGTCCAACCAGCCCCAACTATTTCAAGCGGTCTTTTGTTCTTCAAGCTGCATGCCTTCTCTTGCACCGTCGCATTTGACAGGACAGAGAAAGGAGAAACACGAGAGAGAGGGGGGGGGGAGAAAATGAAGTTTTAGCCTCTGCCAGAAAGTTTTTGCCACCCGAGAGAGAGAGAGAGAGAGAGAGAGAGAGAGAGAGAGAGAGAGAGAGAGAGAGAAGAAGAAGAGAAGTAAAACTATAACGACGCATATTGCTCTGTCAATGTGCAGTTTCAAAAAAATATGCCAAAAGCGAAAAATTGCCATTTTATCCATCCTAGAAGCGTATCAGGGTGAATAAGTGTGTGTGTGTTCGTGAACGATTTAGTGGGCGCAGCCCGCAGGACAAAAACTTAAACAAATAGGTGATGTCATATACAGTGTTGGGCACTTCCGTTACCGAGTAACTTGTAAATGGTAACGCAAGTTACTTTTTCGTAAAGCGTTCCTTACGCAAGTTACTTTCCTATTTTGGTAACGGAGTAACGGTAAGTTACTCAAATTTCGGAAGTCCGTTACAGTTACTTTGCAACAATCGCAATATTTAAATTTAAAACTGATATGCTTAGCTATTACGCCAGTTGTCACATTTTTAGCATTTTTCATTCTTAAATTCAAAACTAAGTGAATAATATCATACAGTATTACGCTGTAATTAATAAAGAAATACTTGAAACATGTTTTTACTTTGTTATTTTCGGTAAAATATTTTTGCTTTTCGTTTTTAAGTTAATAAAAATATTTTGTTTAGTTCTTAGAAACAAACAACCAAAGAAAGAAATTCATCTGTAGTCTCCACAAATCCACTCAGTGATCGACGTAGCCAGGAATTTTAATTGGGGGGGGGTTGGCCTGGCTGGCCATGCCTCATGCACCCGCCACGCCCAACCCCACCCCCCCCTGGTGGGGTGTCTTGCAGGTGGGGTGAAGTTGCCGCCCCAACGATTGTTAAGGCGGCCTCCCTGGCTACACCACTAAAGTCCACTGGCACTGCACTGCACTGCACAATAATTTAATATTAATGAATTGAAAAATAATTGAAAAAATTGAAAAAAATTTCAAATAATTGAAAATAAAAAGACTAGTAAAGCAGACTGTAGAGTGGAGTAAAGCCAGGTACTTATTACGAGCGATGTATTATCAAGGACAACTGAAGTTACGTTAAGTTGTCCTTGTGTATTATAACTTATAATGTTATTAAAAATTAAATTGCGTTTTGCCTTTAACGTTTCTGACCTTCAGCTTCTCTTCTTTTTACGGAAAGGGCCTAAAGTGATTAAAATTTAATACAGTTACTGAAATTAATTTTGTTGTATTTTTCCTTCTGGCTTTCGCGATCATTTGTGCTGTTCCAGCACATTTGCAATGTTAAAAAAGCAGAAAATTTTGTTTATAACATAGGTAACGGAAGTAAGTAACGGAAGTAACTTAAAAGTTACCGGGTTTTTGTTCAAAGTTACTAGGCTAACGTAAGTTACTTTTTAAAAAGTGGTAACTTAAGTTACAGTAACGCAAGTTACTTTTTTTGAGTAACTTGCCCAACACTGGTCATATACATATATAATAGAGTATTTACTGTTCTTTAAGATTACAAGGACTGTTACTTTAGTTTCCCTTCTAGGATCGTCAATAGTTGCTCAATGGAACGCCATTCAGTCTCGAATAAGTCGATGCATACACACTGCTACACATGGACACTGCTACACACACGTTAATAATAATATTAATAAATATTTACAAGAGGGCTGCGGGCACCCTCGCGCAATGCCTTTGGCAACATCGTCTAACAACCAGCGCTGACGGCAATTCTGCCCATTCCGCTGGCTCCTGAGCACAATACAAGCGCGCCAATACTGTACGCAGGCACAGCACTCATGCACACGCTCACACAGGGTGTACAGCGGTCCTGACTGTCTAATCACCAGGCATGTACACTCTGTGCGCCTTGGGGGTTGGTCCTCATGGCTGTGAATCGCACGAAAACCGTCCGGACGAACTTCGTGCACACACGAGCCCCAACACGAGCGCACTTGTACTTTCTTCAGTCAAAGTGCGGTCGACGGCACAGTCAATTGTCAAAACAATTGTCGACAGAAATCGGCACTCATGAGTCGCGCGAGTCGCTGTTAGTTCCGACCTGTCCGTCAACCCTGCGCATTTCCAGCAAGCCCGTGTTGTCATCGTTGGCCGAAGAAGCGGCGCCACCATGGCGGTTGTTGGCCATCACGCGACCGGCTTGGCGAGGCCTGACGACTGGAAGGATTGGTTTGATGAAGTGAGTTTGCTGATGAGGACTCAGAGGCACTCACTACTAGTGCATGCAGCTGACTCAAAGATTCTGAACTTACCAGAGCAGCGCACCCTGCAGATTATACTGAGATAAGCGTCTCGAAACTGCCGATTAAAGAGGCCGTAGATAATGCAATTAAACGAGGAATTAGAGTGGCACAGCAACACAGCAAACGCGTGCACCTGCACTGGGAAACTGTTGGACACGTCAGTCACCACGATGGTTGCGTAGGGAATCCAGCAGAATGCGTAGGTCACGAACACGACAAAGAAAGTTCGGAGCATGACCAGTTCACGGCGGAGCCTGCGGTGTCCAGTGGTAGACGTTGAATTAAAGAGGCCGGAGCTCGAAGTGGATTGCGAAGCTGATGAAGATGAGAGGCGCTGGCGCGATCTGCGCACAAACAGGTAGATTCTGGCGTAGGACACGCCAATGACCAGCAGGGGGATGTAGATCCCAACCACAGCGAAGAACAGTGTGTAGGAGAAGTCGGCGAGACGGTCGTACGCGCACACGAACTGCTTGTCGTCGAAGCTGAAGGCGCCCCAGCCGAAAAAGTTCGGAGAAACTACAAATCGAATAGGAGATCCATCGAAAATGGTCCCCAAGAGAATTGCTCAGACAACAGACTTGAATTCCCTCAGACACTAGCTTGGAATTCCCTCAGACATAAGGCTAGAATCCCCTCAGAAAACAGGCTGGAATTCCCTCAGACATTAGGCTGGAATTCCCTCAGACATTAGGTATAATCCCTTCAGAAAACAGGCTGGAATTCCCTCAGGCATTAGGCTGGAATTCCTTCAGACACTAGGTTTGCACTAGGTTAGACAGGCTGGAATTCCCTCAGAAACCAGGGCTGGAATTCCCTCAGACATTTGGCTTGAATCCCCTCAGTCACTAGGCTGGAATTCCCCTAGACAACAGGCTGATAGTTTCTATTCCATCCATGTACATCATAAAAATCTCATATACATTACGCTGTAAAACTAATTTGACTTTTTGTACTGAAAAGGCCAGTGTCCACTACAATTGTCACATAAAATTCAGCACAGCTACATGTTGTCAATGTTGTCGAAGTTTGACACAAAAAATCCACAATTTTACCCGCAATCGCGCTGAAGATCCACAATGAGAAGCAGGCTATTTTAGTGTTTCTATTGCTAAATATTCGCCCGTAGCTAGCATTACGGCAGATGCAGATGTAGCGGTTGAACGCGATGGCGCCAATGTTGAGCAGGGAGCAGAAACACGAGGTCAGGCAGAAGAAGCCGATGGTCGAGCACAAGCCGGGCAAGCCTGCGAAGAACTCTTCACCGTAGAAGACGCCTGTTTGACGTAATTATTTTTCTTGATGAAATAGACTGGGAATCATAAAGGGAGCGTTCAAGGACCACTAGGAACACTTCGTTATATAGTCTAGTAGTCCTTGGGAGCGTTATGATAAGGTGTTTACCTATGCAAGTTTATTGCATGCTTACAGGTGTTTACCCGTGGGGAATCTTCCTGAGACTTTCCTGAGAGTTCTGTCATGAGACTGTGACCTTGCCCATGCTCTAATTCAATGCGACAAAAGCTAATGATTTAGCCAAATTAATATTGACACATCGATTTAGCACGGCTGCCCTGCTTTCATGTTTAATCGGATGTTTTCAAGAGTGTTCTCATTAAAAACATTTCCTTTATTTCCCGATCCTGTCACCTGTTCTTCAACTTCCTTGCAATTGTCGCTTTCAATCAGTTCGAAGTCTACTTGAGCCTTTCCCGTCTTGGCCATTCGCAAATGCGCTATTGATTTAATAACTGCTGACTATGACCGACTTAAATTCTTAGCACAGTTAACCAGATGGCAATCTGAAAATCTTTTCTGCTCTCGCCAGCAAGCATGAAGCTCTGGGGCTTAAGTACTAGGAAAGACTTACCAACAATATTCATCGGGATGACCATGCCGGTGACTGTGACGTCAGCAAAGGCCAGGTTAATTATGAATTTATTGTTAGTCGCGGAGCGAAGCTTCTGCAAAATAAAACATTTATAAGATTACGCCGATCTGCATTAGAAGGTACATGTAGAGAAGGTTTCAAATGCTTTTCATTTAAATTAATCGATTAGTTACCAACCTTAACCGTGAGCACGCTTGAAATCACCAGGATGTTACCGAAGGTACCAAGCACGGCCGATAGGCACATTAGTACTACGTAAACTGCCAACGGAGATAAAATGAACTCAGTAATAATAACAACTGATTTTTGCTACATGTCACATGTACATGTAAAAATCATTTTCAACCTAAAGGAACCTTGCTGTGTACTTGTATAGCTGTGTCTCCATGGGTGTAATAAGGTTGAATAATAATTGGAAAATATTTTTTGACGACAGGAATGTCAGTAATTTGGTGACAGGACTATAGAAAACTGCTGATAAATTACGTATACGCTCGTCCGTGATATACTCGTTGCTTTAATTTGAATAATAAATCAGGTAAATACTATACGCGCTCGTACATAGCTCTTATCGAAAGACCATCAGGATGTTCCGCGTTTGTAAGCATGACGCACACAAGCTGCATGCACTACCCTCAAAGTCCGGGATGAAGGATAAAGACAACATGCAAAAAAACGCGGAGCGCGCACATACCAATTTGCAGCGTAACAAATTGCGTAAACAACTTACTCGGATAATGACGCACAAACCACAAGCCGAGGTGCTCACGCGCAGCCAACGTTGCATTATTGGCGTCATCAGCTCCTGGCAGGTGCTCCAGTCGGTAAATGATATCCAAGTCCATAAATTTTTTGATACTGACAGTATTGACCCTGAAAAAATAATAATTCCAGCAAGGCATCCGCAACGCTCCGATAGAGACGTGTCATCTTGATTTTAGAGCGTTCGCAATCAGACGATCGTGGCCAATGACAGTCAGAGGCTGGTAATCATTGGATAATGAAGCTGATCCTGCAGTGAGGTCCCTAGAGAAATCCGCCTCAGTACAGTGCTCGCGCATTTGCGTGTCTAGCTTGACTCGATCAAAGCAGCGGCCGGGCTCGATTGCATGGAAATTCATGATTCATTATCAATTTGATTAAAGATTTCTCTGCTGCACACAGAAAGCGAAATACATTAAATTCAGCATTTAAATATTAATTGTTGATTACATATGAAGCTTTTCTCCCGCGGTAGAGCTCAGATGGCTTCGTGTACTTCCTTGGCAATTGTGTTTTTCGAGGGCGTTCAATAAGTTTAAGGGCCATCCAGGATTCGCAGCAAAAAAAATTGCACACATCCAGGTAAATTACGAGCATGTAGATATTCCGAGCCTACAAACCAAATGTAAAGGCTGCACTATCAATCTACGTATGCATCAGAATTTGATTCTAAACGTCCACCTACCTGGCAACTGGCACTCTTCAACTGGACAGCCATGATTTTTTAATTCAAGTATGACTATAAAAGTGGCCTGCCGCAGTCGCAAAGCTTTAAGCGACTTTGACTAGCCTTTGACTGTAGTGCATATGCGAAAAACAATTCTGTGTTTGATTGGTTGACGAAATTTCGTCTGGTTCGAGTGACGCTCGAGGAAGACCCCCGACTTCGACAACTCCAGAAAATTTGATGCATTACCAAGGACCACTGGAGTATAACAGGACGTGCGACTCAAAACTCAAAATCGTTTCGTTTTTAGGCAAATTTCCTGAAGATTACCATTTCTTTAATTTAGCATGCACAGGATGTTACTCTGTTGTATTGTAAAAGTTTCATTTCCATTTCATTTTGTTTATATTTCATAAGTCCAAGTCTAAGTTGTAAATACACAAAAGTGAAATTTTTGTAATAAAATTGTTGCATACAGCTACTCTTAAGCCATTATTGTAGGCATAGTTCCATTTGCATGCATATATTAGTAGCTATTCCTAGACCTGTCTGAATGATTAAATATAGACAATGCTTACCAATATCAATTTTTATATGGTTGTTGACCTAGTCTTTAAAATGCTATCAATTGTTAAGCTAAGGCCTAGCTTAAGGTTATTACGTTGATACAACAAATGAAAATACATGAAGCTCATAATGTAATAAGCATGCGATGACCACGCTGCGAATTATAATGTCGCAGGTGCCACAAAGATGACAAACAATAAACAGCATTATAAACAAAACTATAATTAGACTAATCTATGCGTCGTTGACCTCGAAATGTTAGGCAGGTGCAAAAAGCGCTTGAGTGGAAGCTTAATTAGATGAATCCTAATTTTATTAACCGCTAGCTACTAATTACAAAAAATGGTCGTTTTGTTTTTAAGAGATAAGAGCGCGGAACAGGAAAATTTTTGCATCTTTTGCGACAAATCGAGCTAAATTCATTTCAACCTTGCCTTCAAAGTCAACTCGCGTCACCCCGCACTGAAACTTCAAGGAGCATGAACGAACTCTCCGCACACTGTTCCTACATTATTGACGAGTGAGCCAACGAGAACTTAGACGGAAGAGACTTTTTTCTTAGAACTTTTTATCGCTGGCTGTAAAGCTGCGCGAAAAACGGATGCAAACTTCCATTTTCAAAGGAAAAAGCACCCAAATGCTAATCTTTTAATGACGCGAATGTTTTGTTGCTTAGCTATAGAGGGAATGTCAACTAAGGGCTGAATGGAGACTTTAAGTCCTAAGGCCAGCAGCTATAACGAACAAATGGTCCAGTCCAGTCCAGAATCTAAGCACCAAATGGTCCAGTCTAGTCCAGAATCTAAGCGCCAAATGGTCCAGTCTAGTCCAGAATCTAAGCACCAAATGGTCCAGTCCAGTCCAGAATCTAAGCGCCAAATGGTCCAGTCCAGTCCAGAATCTAAGCGCCAAATGGTCCAGTCCAGTCCAGAATCTAAGCACCAAATGGTCCAGTCCAGTCCAGAATCTAAGCACCAAATGGTCTAGTCCAGTCCGGAATCTAAGCACCAAATGGTCTAGTCCAGTCCAGAATCTAAGCACCAAATGGTCCAGTCCAGTCCAGAATATATAAGCACCAAATGGTCTAGTCCAGTCCAGAATTTATAAGCACCAAATGGTCCAGTCCAGTCCAGAATATATAAGCACCAAATGGTCTAGTCCAGTCCAGAATTTATAAGCACCAAATGGTCCAGTCCAGTCCAGAATTTATAAGCACCAAATGGTCCAGTCCAGTCCAGAATTTATAAGCACCAAATGGTCTAGTCCAGTCCAGAATTTATAAGCACCAAATGGTCTAGTCCAGTCCAGAATCGAAGCACCAAATGGTCTAGTCCAGTCCAGAATCGAAGCGCAAAATGGGCTAGTCCTGAGAGAACTTTTACAGATTGTCCATGTGGAATATTGAAACTAAAATTTGCTATATATTTTTAGCAAAATAGGAAAAGAAATAAAGCAGAACGAAGGAGACAGCGATAGCGAGAGATAGAGTAGAGAAAAAGATTCTTGCAGATTTTCACCCCAGTTTCTGAAGAAAAAACATCCTGGCTGGAGCGAACATCTCCAACCCTCTTACTAAACCAGAATCGAGAGGGACTCAAAGATGCTTCTCAATCACAACACGTGACAAGAGTTGCTTTGCCAGAAACTGCTTCCTTCGGGGCCTTCATCTCGTCAGAGCTGTCAGACCTGTCATCTGTTAAAAGTTCAAGGAAGAAAACTGCCGATGTCATCGACTTGCTGATGACATTTGAAAGATTAGCAAGGCGCATGCAGTGTCCTAATAAGCTGGCATTAATAAAAAATGTTCAGGAGTGCGAGATTTTCTAGCGAGGATGTATTTCCAGCTGAACTTTGCTACTGCTAGGAAACGTGCAACAGTTAATAATTCTAGCCGAAATGCTGATCTGGAGAAGAGAAAGTGCAAACGGCAAGATTTCTTTTCAAGCTAGCAAGATTCATAGACTCGGTTTAAATGGGTGCCGACTTGATTCTTGTTGTGACAGCATAACAAATAAATTAATTCATCGACACAATCAACTGTTTTTTTTCTATAAGACAATACTTTTTTATAAAATAAATGTTAGCAGATCTGCAAACTCAATCAAGTTAACAGTGTATTGCATAATACCAATTGTGTCTTTAAAATAGAAAACCAAGAAATATTGAACACGAAACATGTATTTTTCGCGACAACTGCTTTACACAATACAGGTTTTTGCCATGCACCTTAAAATATATTGAATTACAGATTAGACAAGGATCTGGCGATACGAGGAAGCATTTCAATAAGCCTGCAGTGCATGCGCATCAATGTTAACACGAAGACGCAATTTCCGAATTCATTCGGAAGTTTCTACTGACAACACGCGCGTACAAAACAATTGGATTGGACAAAGCAGCTGTCACGTGACTGCTCTTAGCCAATAGAAGCTCATTACGTGTATGTGTGTTGCCAGTAGAAACGACCGAGTTCTTAAAATGAGATAAAAGTCAAAAGATAAGAGGGAAGAGGGGAGAGAGGAGAGGAAAGAGGGGAGAGGGGAGAAGGGAGAGGGGAGAGTGGAGAGAGGAGAGGGGAGAGGGGAGAGAGGAGACGGGAGAGGGAAGAGGGGAGAGCGGGAGACAGAAAATGAGGGGAGAGAGGATGGGAGAGAGGGGAGAGGAGAGGGGAGAGGAAAGTGGGGGAGAGGAGGGGAAAGAAGAGAGTTGAAAAGAGACACAAACCTTGAGCGGGCGTGTCCTTTACTCGTCAGTAACTACGATACCCTTAAACAAGAATTTTAAATTCAAAGAAACACTTTCACTGAAGTAAGTCACTTTCTACAAAGTGTGGAAATTATAGTTTTTGAAGTTGAACCCATTGAAACTAAAGACAAATATCGAAGTGGACGCCTACCGAAGCGCGAACTATCTTAGGGTGCATCTGTTTTGCAAGCGCGCACCAGTTCAACAGCGTCTTGATTTTTTGACAGTGCACGCCAATGCCAGCCTTGCTTATGCAGCGCACCCTTTCACTGTCCTTGACGCTTTTGATGATGCTGCTTATTGGCGGCCTCTTTAAGCAGCTGGGCCACCCGCAGCTCCGGCTTGAGCAGCTGCTCCAGCTGATCGGGTATGCAGCTCCTAACAGCCGACGGCCGCAAGCTCAAATAGAATGGGAACGAATTGCCCGACACCTCCAGCGTAGAGAAATGCCCGGACTCCTCTGTGAACACCAAGTGGTCCCGATGGACGGCCAGGTTACGCCGCCGGCCCCAGAAGCTGACGTGGGCCAGGTAAACAATGTTGGAGTTGCGGCCGTCAATAGACAGCTCGCCAACAATGCGGCGAAGCAGAAGGGAAGCGTAAGCCAGCACGCCAAGGCTGAGCAGGCTGAGCGACAGCAGATAGGTAAATGCCGATGTGGTATCAAAGCCACACAGCCAACCAACCCCATTGCCCGTGCAAAGCAGCAAAACGCTGCCAGTCTGAACTACTTTAAAGCTGGACACAAGGTTAACTGGCAGGATGTACTTATATTTGTAGATTGTTAACCTATTTGAATAGGCGGCATTTTTCAACAGGTCAGGCACAATGGTTGGACCATTGGCTAGTAATTGCTCAGCACTGATTGGGGCCTGCTGGCTATGGCTGGACTGCTTGGCCAGACAGACTCGAATGACTGTCCTCAAGCATGATGGCTTGTTGGCCTTGGCGGCTAGGCTTGGCAACTGACAGTGCAACATGCAGAATTATAAGTGGAGAACAGCATATATTATAGTACTATTTAGCATTTAATTTTATATATATTGCTATATCTACATGTTTATACAAGTGATATGATCTATAGACTGTAACATTTCCCTAAAATCAGACAATCTTAAATAAGAATAATATTTAGTTTAATCCAAATTACTAAATTAGACATTTTTCCCAAATGCTTTCAATTGAAAGACAAGAGTATTGAAACTATAAAAAGTCAATTATATATATACTAATTCAAAATATAGACAAAGTTTTTAAATATTCCCATGCCTTTATTTAGTGTTATAATTTGACAAATTTAATTTGAAGAAAATCTATAGCCTTTAAAGGATAATGGTATTAATTTTCTGTTTTTCCTGAATTAAGAAAGATTAAGTTTTTATAAAAACATAGAAAAAATTTCTGCTAGATATATTATTAGCCTAAGTCTATAGTTTAATAAAGTAAAATATGGCATTTTAATACCTAATAACAATCTTTCAAATAATATTCCTTAGTATTTTATAAACAAAAAATAGATACTATCTAAAATAATTATTTAAAGGCACAACTCAGGTGTGGCTCCAAAAAATTTTTGAGAGGATGGACAAGCTACAACAAGCACAATAATCCAATATTGGGAAATAGACCCAGCATAGTATTAAGCCAAAAAAGCATGGCCCAAATTTTTGTGGCCATAGCTAAAAGGGACATGACCCCTTTGACCTTTCTTCCTGGCATAACTAGGGAGGATAAGCAAAAAAGGCACATAAATAACCAAGGAAAACTTAGGATTTGTCTTTTTTATTAAACTTTAAAATAAAGCTAGAACGCCTAAAGCAAATACCTACTTAAATTAGGTCCAATTCTAGGTTTCTTGTTATATACAAGTGCTATGGCATCTTGATTAAATCCCTTATGCCAAATTTATTTAGGCCTAGTTTTTTCTAAGATTGATGCCAACTTACTAAAGCCATAACAAATTAAATTTGATCTAAAATTGGATATAATTCAATAGAATATAGCAATATAATACACTAGGAATTTGGGACTTGGGTCAAGGGCTCAGTCAGAGCAATGTAGAAAGAGGCATAGAGACCTAGGCCTAATTATTTTCATCAATGATTATTTTTAGGTCTTAGAATAAAATTTCAAATTTATATTGTAAGATTTGAGAAAAATAGGCCTTGGCCCTAGTTTTTAATAGAAAAAACATGGTAAAAGTTGGTTAGACTTGGACTATATTATTTGGAATTATTTGAAATGGCTTTGCTAAGGCCTTGGCCCCTTGATATTGCTAATCTTCTATATAACTAAACCTGATCAATAATCTAAGACATTATATTATAAGCATCATTAAAGCATAAAAATTAGTTTAGTAAATTAGGTTATTACTAGCAATCTTTGCCCCCGATGGGGGACATCTGGATAGAATCCTTGTTCTTTATAAAAAACAAACAGACAGCGAAATAAAGCCTTCATAAAAAATTAAAGATATTCCCTCTAAAAACAAAACATCCCAAGACAGCAAGCATCCTCAGACAGCATTCAAGCATCGATCCCCAAATAGCAAGAATCCCCCAGACTGCAAGCATCCCCCAGATAGCAAGCATCCCCCCGATAGCAAGCAACCCTCGATAGCAAGCAACCCTAGATAGCAAGCAACCCTTGATAGCAAGCAACCCTAGATAGTAAGCATCCCCCCGATAGCAAGCAACCCCAGATAGCAAGCATCCCCAGATAGCAAGCATCCCCAGATAGCAAGCATTCCCCCAGACCCCAGATAGTAAGCATCCCCCAGATAGCAAGCATCCCGCAGATAGCAAGCATCCCCCCGATAGCAAGCAACCCTCGATAGCAAGCAACCCTCGATAGCAAGCAACCCTAGATAGTAAGCATCCCCCCAATAGCAAGCAACCCCAGATAGCAAGCATCCCCAGATAGCAAGTATTCCCCCAGACCCCAGATAGTAAGCATCCCCCAGATAGCAAGCATCCCGCGATAGCAAGCATCCCCCAGACCGCAAGAAACCCCAGATAGCAAGCATCCCCCAAATAGCAAGCATCCCCCAAATAGCAAGCATCCCCCTGATAGCAAGCAACTCTCAATAGCAAGCAACCCTAGATAGCAAGCAACTCTCAATAGCAAGCAACCCTAGATAGTAAGCATCCCCCCGATAGCAAACAACCCCAGATAGCAAGCATCCCCAGATAGCAAGTATTCCCCCAGACCCCAGATAGTAAGCATCCCCCAGATAGCAAGCATCCTGCAATAGCAAGCATCCCCCAGACCGCAAGAAACCCCAGATAGCAAGCATAACCTGGATACAAAGAGACCTTATAGATATCTAGCAACCCCCTCTCAGATAGCAAGTACCCTCCAGCCCCCCCCCCCAAGAGCAAGCATCTCCCAATAGCAAGTTACCCCAGTAGCAAGCATCCTTCCAATAGCAAGCATCTCCCTGATAGCAAGTATCCATCCTTAAATAGCAAGCATCCACCAGAAAACAAGTAGCTAGTGCAACAATATCCTTAGCTTTATAGTGGCTCCATTTTGTTTGGCATGACACTTCTTTTTATGTTTGAAACGGTGTCTCTTTTATGTTTGAAATGGTGGCTCATAAATGTTTGACATGGTGGCTTTTTTGTGTTCAACAAGATGGCTATTTAATGTTTGACATGGAGTCACATATATGTTTCACATGATGGCTTTTTTATGTCTTACATGATGGCTCTTTAATGTTCAACATGGTGGTTCTTTAATGTTTTATTTGGTGGCTCTTCTATGTTTGACATGGTGGCTTTTTTGTGTTTGACATGATGGCTCTTTAATGTTCGACATAGTGGCTCTTTTATGTCTGACATGATGGCTCTTTAATGTTCGACATGCTGGCTCTTTAATGTTTGACATGGTGGCTCTTTTATGTTTGACATGGAGTCACGTATATGTTGGACATGGTGGCTCCCTTATGTGTGGCATGGTGTCTCTTTTATGTTTAATGTTTGACATGGTGGCTTTTAAAAGTTCGACATGGTGGCTCCTTTATGTTTGACATAAAGTCACATATATGTTTTATATAGTGGCTCTCTTATGTTTGACATGGTGGCTTTTTAATATTTGATATGGTGGCTCTTTAATGTTTGACATGGAGTCATGTTGTGTTTGACATGGTGACTCCTAAATGTTTGACATGGTGACTCCTAAATGTTTGACATGGTGACTCTTTTAATGTTTGACATAGTGGCAATTTAATGTTTTACATGGTGGCTCTTTAATGTTCGACATGCTGGCTCTTTAATGTTTGATATTGTGGCTCTTTAATGTTCAACATGGTGGCTCTTTAATGTTGATATGGTGGCTTTTGAATGTCTGACATGGTGGTTCTAATATGTTTGACATGGTGGCTCTCTAATGTTCGACAAAGTGGCTCTTTAATGTTCTTCGTGGTGGCTCTTTTATGTTTGACATGGTGGCTCTTTAATGTTTGGCATGGAGTCACATACATGTTTGACATGGTGGCGGTTTTATGTTTGAAATAGTGGCTTTTTTATGTTTGACATAGTGGCTCTTTAATGTTTGACATGGTGGCTCTTTAATGTTTGAAATGGAGTCACATATATGTTTGTCATGGAGTCACGTATATGTTTTACATGGTGGCTCTTAAATGTTGACATGGTGGCTCTTTAATGTTCTTCATGGTGGCTCTTTTATGTTTGACATGGAGTCATGTAAATGTTTGACATGGAGTCACGTATATGTTTGACATGGTGGCTCTTTTATGTTTGACATGGTTGCTCTTTTATGTCTTATATGGTGGCTCTTTAATGTTCGAAATAGTGGCTCTTTTATGTTTGGCATGGTGGCTCTTTAATGTTCGATATGGTGGCCCTTTTATGTTTGACATGGTGGCTCTTTCATTTTTGGTATGGTGGCTCTTTGATGTTCAACATGGTGGCTCTTTTTTGTTTGGCATGGTGGCTATTTTATGTTTGACATGGTGGCTCTTTTATGTGTCACATGGTGGCTCTTTTATTTTTGACACAGTGGCTCTTTAATGTTTAACATGGTGGCTCTTCTATGTTTGACATTGTGCTTTTTTATGTTTAGCATTTGTGTTTTCAAGTGTTTTAATAAAAAAATTATTTTGGACTACTAAGATTCGAACCCAGGTCACTACATTAGCATTCCAGTCTGTTCGCATCTAGGCTATCTGTTTTCAATTGGAGAACATGAATTATGGCCCTTATAAATCAATTCTTATAGCAAGTCGGTTAGAGTAAAAAGTTATGACATAATCAATTTCTCAGTCAGCCAGTATCAGTCTCAATTCAAGTTAGCAATATGGGTATGCAATTACACTCAAGTCTTGTATGCATTTTTTCGACACTGTTTTCATTTTGTTGTGATGCAATCTTTATCACAATTGAAATTCAGTTAGTCAGTTTTTTCTCTTGCATTTTTACAATTATTTTTCAAATATTTTTATTTGAAAAAGGTTTTTATTTGAAAAAGGAAAAAAGTTTAAAGGTTTTTCAAATATTTAATCCCTTTAACATTGAGCAATTTCTTAGCCAAGATGCATGTACTGTCCTAGGAAAATTTCTGATTGAATGGTGCAAGTTTGAAGAAAATCGGTTGAGCCATTTTTTCTAAAATCTATCGCATAGCTAGATAGATAGATATAGACAACTCATTTTTAGTATATGGGATATCATAATATAAGTACTAGGCCTATAATAAACTTTTGTCTTGATTTTTCAAGCAATAGAATAAAAACAATGATATTTCATATAGGCATAGGCCCTAAAATTTGCATCATGGTCATTATTTTATATATTGTCTTGCCATTTTGCATAACCAATATTAGGCCCTACTTTTTTGTATAGAATTTTATTGAATCCAAAAATGCTATATTTAGATAGGCAAAATAGAAATTATGATATTATTTTTTAATTAATAATTATATAATTATTTCTAATAAATTAACATTTTTTTCTTTAAAAGCTAGGGCCTAGGGCCTATTAAAATATTAGTCTTAGGCCAGCCGATGCTTTTTAATTTAAGTAATATATCATTTGCAACTTTCCAAAAAAATCATGCATGCAAACTATCTAGGCCTACAATACAATCCTAAATAAAATAGGCATGGGCTTAAATTTTTCCATAAAAATGTAGAAATGATAAAGGCTCTAGCACCCCTAAGCCTAATAAGACTGCATTATTATTATTAAATAGGGGCTAGGGGCCTAGGGGTAGGGCTAGTCTAGACTCTAAAATGAGCAAAAACTTAACAAAGTAATTAGCAAAAAATTTATAATACAAATTACTTTATTTAGGGCCTAAAGAAAAACAAAGATTACACAACAAGATATTTAAACTATGCCCTAGGCCTATAGGCAGGCTATAGCCCTACCCGAAGTCAAAGGACTACTATCAGATCACTAGGTCTATGCAAAGATCATTATGGGCCTATTATTTAAAACACATTGGGACGTTTATTACGTCGATTTTTTTTCTACTTAAACCTAAAAGCTGATAAGAATAGGCCTAATTGAATGGAATTGAATTGAATCTCGATTTTTCTTTGAAACAGAAAACAAATCAAATCACGCATCTCAAATTTGATGCCGTTTTAAAATAACAAAAAGCAAAAAATGTTTCTTTAAAATTTGACTACTCCTAGGTATTTGAAAATATTTTCTATGAAGAAGATTGATTGCTAAGGGAAAGCAATTAAAAAGTTTTAGACAGAACGCAGAATGATCAGGCAGATCAGCTTACAGCTTTTGACTTGATCCCGAAATTCTCCGATGAAAATCACGGCTCTTGAAAATTGTTTTCATGTTTCAGCAATCAGGTTAGTTGGTTGCTTGCCTTACTTAATCTGATAAACCTAACGTCTTAGATCTCTACAACATGCTAATAAAAGGCTTGTCAAAGAACTTAAGCCAAGGACCTCAACAAAAATTAAAAAAGAAACAAAGGAGAAATATAGATACTAGATAGGCCAAGGGGTAGGCCTAGGCCTAAGCCTGCTGAATATGAGTATAAATAGGCCTATGGAACCTAAAAAGAATAAATTTCTTAGGCGTAAAAACTATGTCAATTAGGCCTATGATGTCCTAGGCCTATATAATATATCAACTCTCACTCTTTGACAAGGTCTAGTCTAGAGACTAGGGCCTAGTTTAGGGCCTAGGTCTCTTGTAAAATTTTAAGTTTGAATTTTTTTATTTGTTAGGCCTTGCTAAGTTTAGCTAGGGCCTAGCTATTAGCTAGAACTTAGCTAGGCCCAACTCAGTTGTGAAATATACCATGGTTAGTAACAATCCACTTCAGACTTCAGTAACAGCCATTTCGGTAATAGAAATCAGGTAGAGCTTGCTTTGCAAATAATAAGAATAAAAATTAAAAAACCAACTATCAACATTTGTGAGTCTATGTGTGAGTGTGAGTGTGTTGATAGTTGGTTTTCTATTTCAGTAATAGCTATTTTTTTTCTTTAGGTCTTTAAAGTTAAAGTCTTAAAAAAAATTCTTTTTATTAGGGCCTATTATAGGCCCTAATTTGACTTTTGGACTTTTGATTGTCAAACTTTTGATTGCTAGGCTAGCAACTTGACTACTTGCAATTTGATTTCTAATGGCTTTTGACTAGGCCTACTAGGCCTAGAATTTTGACTGCTATTATTTCAACTACCAACAAATTTTGATTACTTAGACTTGACTATTAGCAAATTTTGATTGGCAAGTCTTATTAACTAAGTCTAAATTATTTTGACTGCTTTTGAACATACATGCGCAACTGCTAGCCGACCTGGCTGATCTGGCCACTGTAAATTGTGGTGAGTCGCAAAAATGCCCAGCCTAAAGAATACAGATGTAGTACTAATTAGATGATAAGGCATTTAGCCCTTATAAGACAGTCATAATTACTCTTGCCATTTACCCATAATTGCGTTAGGGTTTCTTTTACAGGTAAGTTGCATTTTTGGTCAAAAAGTAAGTCGCATGACTGGTATAAATCAGGGGAGTTGTGCATGTATGCTTTTGAATAGAAGTGCCAAGTCATTCTATAGGCTTATATATACTGTAATTCATAGAATTCTATTCAACAGCTAAAGCATGATCATTCATATTGCACCAAATAGGCCTAGAAAAGATAAAATATAAGTAAGATTTTATAAATCATTGGACATTGGTTAATAGATTATTCTTTTGCACTACAATAGTATATATATATAGATAGCTTCTATTATTACAAAAATACTCATAAAGATCATGAACCTCTTTAGTAGTTAGGTAATTATATAGGTTTCTATAAGAGAAAAGCAAGAGGTTATATAGGCCTAGTAGTAGTAGAAATGACTAAAAAGTTGGTATTATTAATTATTTACAAAACTTGCTAGCCAAAGTTTGTCATCTAGGATGACAAACCTTAAGTTCTTTGCCTTAATAGTGCTTATAGAATGGTCCTATCCTAGGCTTAAAATATTAATATTTTCAAATTCACTTGTTTTTTAAGGAAGATATTGTATATATATATATGCAATATCTAAAATAACTTTGTTATGCAACTTAGTTTGATAGAAAATAGGATTTTGTTTACTCTTTTTGAAACTTTGTTTTTATTTGGTTTTTGCTTGTTTTTAATTTTGCATTTTTTGCTTTGCTGTGCTACTTATATACTTTCCTTTCCTTTTCATTTTTAGCTATCAATTTAGTGACTTATCATTTGGCTATCAAAAAATTATACAAACTGGATTGGCTTGGTTAGCTAGCAATTGTGCATCATGCCAAATGACATTTTATTGGGTCAGTGACAATGCAAAAAATTAGGCATCCATAAAGAGTCCAGCAGATTTTGATTGCTATGGGTATACTATTGCTATTGCAATTTATGAAAAATTTTATTTCATAAGTTATAAACATAATACTTAACAAAAATTTCAGTTCTGATACAGTCTGATCCCAAAATTTGATCGCATGCAACTTCCACATGAGATACTCTTCGCTTTGAAGCCTAGGATAATATGTATTTTTAGACCTCTCTGTTGCACTGTTTCAGAGCAGCTCAACTACTCAAATGTCTGAGCAGCAGCAGTTGCCACCTCCGCCAAGTGGTGGCGAATCTGACAAAGCCTTCCTGACTCGCCACGGAGTGCCAGGCCTGGTTAAGGAGGCCCTCGGTCGGTTAGGCGCCCAACAGCCGGCCGACCCATTGGCTTACCTTGCCGAATTCTTTGCCAGCACGGAGGGCCGGCCAGCCGACTTGGAGCAGGCCAAGAATAGCCTGACCCAGGCCAACTGGCAGAGTCCCGGCTTTCTGTTCTCAGTAAAAGAGGCCTTCGATTGTTTGCGCCAAATGCAACGCGACGAATGCAGACAATACGCCGTATGCGGCTTGCACTTTACTCAGCTGATGGAACTGCTGCTGCGTGACGCTCCGCCTGGCGGCTCCGGTGTGCTGCTTCAACGGCTGCGCCTTCGACCGCAGGCGGCTGTACAATTTGGCAGATTCTATTCGGCTGTGATGTCCGTGCTGGCTTTCAAAGCTTACATGGCCGATTGTGTAGCTCTGTACGCCGATGCCGAAGTTGTGGCCGGCTGCTTGAAGCCCGGCAGTAATAATCGGGCAGCTTGCGCCTGCCTGCTGCAGCTGCTGGATGCCGCCATCGCACCCGACGAGATTGGCGGCGGCGCTAGTTTGTTCGATCGAATGGACAGTCTGTCGCCGTATTCGCTGAGGGAAGCCTTGGCTAATGCTAAGCCGCCGGCGCCAGCGGCGAATTCTTCTTCTAGAAGCACTGGCGGTCGGTCGGCATTGGCTTCGTCTAGGCAGCAACAATTAGCGGCGCTGCAGAGTCCGATGCCTTTGGCCGACTTTTTGGCCGAAGCGGCCGGGGTTTTTGTTAAACGACTACTGTTGAATTAACTGCGATCGCTGCCAGCTCAGGATCCTTTCGTAGAAAGTTGAAATCCTGTAGAATAACAATAGGTTGGGCCATAGACAAAACCCGGACTGAGGGCATATATCAACGAGTAAGTAGGTCGTCTTCTATAGTGCCAATCAAGGACACTACTGAAAAACTCGGGAGGCAGAACTTAAACTTAGTAGAAACTTTTTAAGGCCCGCCTGAAAGAATTCTCTATGGTAAAAAGTCTCTATGAGCAAATACATATATATACCAAGGACAACTTAATCACTCGAGACCAGGCGCGTCGCCACCGAGGGGAGGGACAGCCCCAGAAAAAGCAACCCCAGTAAAAGCTATGGGGGACATGCCAGCTTTGTCCCCCATCCCATTTTGTGACCCGTTGTTGTAATCAATAATTTTTCTTCAGGGCGCTGAAATATAGCGCCAAAATGAGTGCCTGCGGCGCCAAAATAAGCGCTGACAACACGATTCTCAAGGTAATGGAAATGTAGGAATCTGGTCATGTACATGTACATGTTGAATTCTTGGCTTTGTCCCCCCCCCATTTTAAAATCCATGGCGACGCCCCTGCTCAAGACGGTAAACTCGACTGATGCATACACTTTCCTACAAGCAACACGACTTCAAACGTTGCAATTCAAATCTTCAAATCTAGTAGAGGCTTTTTACTATAGACAATGCTTTGAGGCGGGCCTTGAAAAAAATCTACCAAGTGTAAGTTGTGCGTCCTGAGTTTTTCAGTAGTCCTTGGTGCCAATAAGGACGAAATTTTAAAGCCGACTTTCTTGTGTCTTAGTCGAAAATTTGCGAGTTGTCTATGGCCCAAACTAATCTCAATTCTGTAGGATTTAAAGTTTGGATGCAAGCGTGAAGTCCTCTCGATGGCTTCGCGCTGAGTCAATGCTGTTTCGGCCATAGCCATTCTCAGTTGGTCTATAATTGAAACAGAAAGTCTTTGTGGCTAGCAGGTAACAATGTATCTATGCCCTTTGGCTACAATTCCGTCCTATGTTTTCTTCTGCTATTCGCAATTTTTGCTTGCAATGGTTTCTGCGAAACTACAGTCTGAACTTTACTGTGATGCTGCTATTTTTTTCACAATTGTCCTAATTTGTCTGTCGGGCTGTGCTATTAAAATACGAAATTACAAAATGACTTAAGAATTTTTTTACACTACATTGCTTATATTTTAAATTGTATTGATTTTTCTGTCTTTCTAGACTTTCGTACTATAGTTTTGTTAGGAAAAATAGTTCTAACCTACTTGTGAATTTGAGCATTAGAATTTTTAAGATTAAAGTATTGAATTTCTGCAGATTTTCATTATTTAGAGAGACTGCAGTCTAAACTAGAAAGCAGTACTATAGGCACAGTTTTTCTATGAAGTACTTTGATCTCTGTTGACAGTCAATGTAATTTGACTGTGTAGCCGTACTTTTCTTACGAGGGCTGAGACTGCCCTAAAAATAAACTACAATATGCCAAAAGAATCCACTACAAACTGCCATCAGAATCCACTACAAACTGCCACCAGAATCCACTACAAACTGCCATAAGAATCCAAGACAAACTGCCATAAGAATCCACTACAAACTGCCATCAGAATCCACTACAAACTACCATCAGAATCCACTACAAACTGCCATCAGAATCCACTACAAACTGCCATAAGAATCCAAGACAAACTGCCATAAGAATCCAAGACAAACTGCCATAAGAATCCAAGACAAACTGCCATAAGAATCCACTACAAACTGCCATCAGAATCCACTACAAACTACCATCAGAATCCACTACAAACTGCCATCAGAATCCACTACAAACTGCCATAAGAATCCAAGACAAACTGCCATAAGAATCCAAGACGAACTGCCATAAGAATCCAAGACAAACTGCCATAAGAATCCACTACAAACTGCCATCAGAATCCACTACAAACTACCATCAGAATCCACTACAAACTGCCATAAGAATCCAAGACAAACTGCCATAAGAATCCAAGACAAACTGCCATAAGAATCCTTTATAAACTGCCATAAGAATCCACTACACTACAAACTGCCATAAGAATCCTTTACTTCCATAAGTATCCACCGCAACGGCGCAACCTGTCAAAAGAACACAATGCAGATTGCCGTAAAAGTGTATGAAAAATTAACTACAGGATTCCATCAGAAAGTAAGATAGGGAATCGTAAAATATCAGAAATCTTGTAGAGAAAATTATAAAATTCGAGAGAAAATTTGTACTGTTCTACTACTCAGTAGGCTATAAGCATTTTTACTATCCTTTGGCTGACATGTAAAGCAATGGCATCAATTGAATTCGATAATATTGATGGCTTGTGAACCACTGGGCCCGCTGAGATGAGCGTTGTCAGCGGCCCTCAGCAGCAGCAGCAGCGGCCTCATCCGCAAGGAGGCCAGCCGAGCCAATCGGCAACTCCAACGCCATCGTCAGTCCCTGATGACAGTATCGAGTCCTGCCTGTCCAGTCTGTGCGCCAAAGATGGCGCCAAAGTGTCCGGCCTGCGCCAGTCAGTGGACAAGGCGCTGGCTATGCTCAGCAGTTCAGCTGATCGAAGCCAGTCCTCGGTGCCAGCTCACGAGCTCAGGTCGGCCTGTCTCGAGCCGCTGCAGCTGGCGCTGGAGTCCGGCAACCGGTCGTTGGCTTCGGCCGCGCTGCGCGGTATTCGACGCCTGGTGCACGACGCCCGGTTCAGCGACGCAATGGAGTCCGAGCGGGAGCGCGACTGGGCCCCAATGCAGGTGCTGGACGCCGTGTGGGCCACGCACTCTCTGCCTGATGACCTGCAGGTGGGTTGGTGTGAACAGAGTGGATTATAGAACTAGTAGATTTTCGGATTAGTGGATTATAGGATTAGTGGATTTTCGGATTAGTGGATTATAGGATTAGTGGAGTATAGGATTATTGTATTATATAATTAGTGGATTATAGGATTAATGTATTATAGGATTAGTGGATTATAGAATTAGTGGATTATAGGATTAATGTATTATAGGATTAGTGGATTAGTGGATTATAGAATTAGTGGAGTATAGGATTAATGTATTATAGGATTAGTGGATTTTCGAATTAGTGGATTTTCGGATTAGTGGATTATATGATTAGTGGAGTATAGGACTATTGTGTTATAGGATTAGTGAATTATAGAAGTAGTGGATTATAAGATTAGTGAATCAAGAAGTAGTGGATTGTAGTACTATTGGGAATCGTTGGTATAATAATGAATTATAGGACTGGTATATAAATTATGGAATACATTTACACCCGTCAACAGATTGAGGTGATGCGGCTGTTACTGGACATGGTTTGCACCTGCTGCTGGGTCTGGCATGGCAAGGTTGTCAATCGCGTACTGGAGGTGAGCTGCAGATAAGCGCTTGCTAGAATGTTACTTAGATAATCTGTTTTAGTTGTTGTGTGACACGCTTCTCTATACTTCAAAATGTTTATTTGTTCTGTTGTGACGAAATACAATAAAAATGCTTATCAGCTGTTCTTAAAGTACCTATTTCATTTCACGTTATTATTGATCTAAAATACTTGTTTCGAATTGTTTGGATTCGAAGCCACAAATTTATTAACACCATGAATAAGGGCAGGTGTCCGGCTTTTTAATTGCTTAAGTGGCTGTCAGCTTCACCTCCCAGCGATGTTTCACGACTCCAGAGTGACCGCCACCTCCCCGCAATGCTTCAAGACTCCAGAGTGACCGCCACCTCCACGCAATGCTTCAAGACTCGGGAGTGACCGCCAGCCCCACCTTCCCGCAATGCTTCAAGACTGGGGAGTGACCACCAGCCCCACCTTCCCGCAATGCTTCAAGACTCGGGAGTGACCGCCAGCCCCACCTTCCCGCAATGCTTCAAGACTGGGGAGTGACCACCAGCCCCACCTTCCCGCAATGCTTCAAGACTCGGGAGTGACCGCCAGCCCCACCTTCCCGCAATGCTTCAAGACTCGGGAGTGACCGCCAGCCCCACCTTCCCGCAATGCTTCAAGACTCGGGAGTGACCGCCAGCCCCACCTTCCCGCAATGCTTCAAGACTCGGGAGTGACCGCCAGCCCCACCTTCCCGCAATGCTTCAAGACTCGGGAGTGACCACCAGCCCCACCTTCCCGCAATGCTTCAAGACTGGGGAGTGACCACCAGCCCCACCTTCCCGCAATGCTTCAAGACTCGGGAGTGACCACCAGCCCCACCTCCCCGCAATGCTTCAAGACTCCAGAGTGACCGCCAGCCCCACCTCCCCGCAATGCTTCAAGACTCGGGAGTGACCGCCAGCCCCATATTACATCATGTATTTCAGCCTAGCTGTCTATCCGTATTTTATAATACACAACAGTAAGCCTGTATTCGCGCCAACCACCAGCTATGCGTGTCAGTGTACGCAGCCTCTCGCAATAGGCTCAAAGACGCAATCAGTTCGGTGATTGTCCCGCTAGCTGACAAAGCCTCTCGGGCCATGTCAGCTGGAGCTGGCGGACAATCGGAATCGGTGCAGTCGCAGGTTTGAAATTTTATTTGCCGTAACTTTCGCGTTATTTAATATGGTTTTATTTAACGCCAATTGCGGTGGTAACTTGTTTGTTACACCAATTTAACTATCTGATTGTATGCAATATTTTAGCTTTTTTAATTAACCTATCTTGCTCGTGACTTTATTGATTTTAACAAAACTGAATAATATGGCTAATGTTGGTACTCGTATACTCAAACTTTTAACCTTATTGTAACAGATATGGATACAGAGACGCAAAAAAAAGGGAAAGGAGGCAAGGGGCTACAATCAGAGGAGAGGAGGGAAGGGAGAAGAGAGGGGAATAGAAGAGGGGAAGGAGAGGAGTAGGGAAGGAGAGGAGAGAAGAAGGAGAGGAGAGGGGAAGGAGAGGAGAGAGGAAGGAGAGGAGAGGGGAAGGTGAGGAGAGGAGAGGGGAAGGTGAGGAGATGAGAGGGGAAGGTGAGGAGAGGAGAGGGGAAGGTGAGGAGAGGAGAGGGGAAGGTGAGGAGAGGAGAGGGGAAGGAGAGGAGAGGGGAAGGTGAGGAGAGGAGAGGGGAAGGTGAGGAGAGGAGAGGGGAAGGAGAGGAGAGGGGAAGGTGAGGAGAGGAGAGGGGAAGGTGAGGAGAGGAGAGGGGAAGGTGAGGAGAGGAGAGGGGAAGGTGAGGAGAGGAGAGGGGAAGGAGAGGAGAGGAGAGGGGAAGGTGAGGAGAGGAGAGGGAAGGTGAGGGAAAGGAGAGGAGAGGGAAGGAGAGGGAAAGGAGAGGAGAGGGGAAGGTGAGGAGAGGAGAGGGGAAGGTGAGGAGAGGAGAGGGGAAGGTGAGGAGAGGAGAGGGGAAGGTGAGGAGAGGAGAGAGGAAGGAGAGGAGAGAGAGGGGAAGGAGAGGGAAGGAGAGGGAAAGGAGAGGAGAGACAGAGAGAAAGAGAGGACAGCAGGGAGGGAGAAGAGAGGTGAGGAATAGACTGGGAAGTAGGGAAGGAGAGGAGAGAGGGAAGAATAAGTTTAATAACTTAGAGTGAGAAGATGAAGGAGAGCTGTAGGAATGTTGGAGATTGAAATGCCAGCAATAAGAAACTCAATCAGCTTGCCACCCAGGGCGTGTTTCACAGAGCATTGTGAAACATTTCTTGGGTGCAGTAGTTGTTGATTGCTTTAAAAATTGAATGCTATTCAATACGTTTTTTTAATGCGGTATAAGGTTTCTAATTTTGCTTGCAGTACACATGAAGGGAAAAGGGAAATATTGCCTGGTGAAAAGCTGCTCTCTGCGATCAATCAGCTTCTTATGTCTAAATGCTCACTTTTTGATTTATTAAAATACTTAAGGAGAGCTAGAGGAGACTGAAGGAGAGCTAGAAGAGAGACAGGATACTGAAAGAGAGCTATAGGATACTGAAGGATTGACAGAGGATACTGAAGGAGAGCTAGAAGATGCTAAAGGAGAGACAGGATAAGAGACAGAGAGCTGGATACTGAAATAGAGACAGAGGATACTGAAGGAGAGCTAGAGGATACTGAAGGAGAGACAGAGGATACTGAAGGAGAGACAGGATACTGAAGGAGAGACAGAGGATACTGAAGGAGAGCTAGAAGATGCTAAAGGAGAGACAGAGGATACTGAAGGAGAGACAGAGGATACTGAAGGAGAGCTAGAAGATGCTAAAGGAGAGACAGGATAACTGAAGGAGAGCTGGATACTGAAATAGAGACAGAGGATACTGAAGTAGAGACAGAGGATACTGAAGGAGAGACAGAGGATACTGAAGGAGAGCTAGAGGATACTGAAGGAGAGCTAGAGGATACTGAAGGAGAGACAGGATACTGAAGGAGAGACAGAGGATACTGAAGGAGAGACAGGATACTGAAGGAGAGACAGAGGATACTGAAGGAGAGCTAGAAGATGCTAAAGGAGAGACAGAGGATACTGAAGGAGAGACAGAGAATACTGAAGGAGAGATAGAAGATGCTAAAGGAGAGACAGGATAACTGAAGGAGAGCTGGATACTGAAATAGAGCTAGAAGATACTGAAGCAGAGCTGAAGGATACTGAAGGAGAGCTAGAGGAGACCGAAGGAGAGCTGGATACTGAAATAGAGCTAGAAGATACTGAAGGAGAGCTGAAGGAGAGCTAGAGGAGACCGAAGGAGAGCTGATACTGAAATAGAGCTAGAAGATACTGAAGGAGATCTAGAAGATGCTAGAGGAGAGACCACAGGAGACTGAATGATCTGAATGATTTCAATGCGAAGACAATTGAATAGCAGCAAGGGGTGAAGAAGGAAGAGTGGAACAAAAGGTTCCTATAAAGCTTATAAAGGTATTCCCTGTTTCCCCATGGCAGGCATGCGTTGACGCATTCTCCCTATCTGGCGCGGATTCGGCAGTGAAGATGGCCGCCAAGGCCACCCTGACCCAGCTGTTGCGCGGCTACATCGAACGCTGCGGTGGAATTGACGACAATGCCGCCGATACAGCTGACAACAATGGCGCCGAAGTGTCCGCCTCCAGCGAAGAATGGGAGAGTGGCGCGATGGATCTGCTGACTCACCTGGTTGATCGGATCGAATCCGCAGCGACATCGAACCGGGCCTCCCTGCCCATCCTGCTAGACGGCCTCGGCAGCGCCTTAGCCCGCCTGCCCGCCCGTGTTGGCGCCAATTCTGTTGCATTTTCCGAGCTGCTCTGGCGCCGACTGTGTCCCTGCCTTGTAAGCCTGCTAGCCAATCAGCGCTGCGAACGGCCCGGCGGCGGCAGCGGCAGCGGCGGAGGCGGCTCACCAACACTCGGCCGCGGCTCCGGCGTGTCCAGCGGTGCGCCGGAGCTGCCTGAGGGAGCCGCGAGGGCCTGCTACGAGCTGGCCGTCCGCTGCCTCTGGTTGGTTGGCGCCCGGGCCCCGCTGCACACGCCGATGCAGGCCCTGTTCAACCGGATGCTGCTGTACCCGCCAGTGCAGATGCGAGCCCCGGCACTGCGGGCGATTCGGCCGCTGCTGCAGAGCCCGGCCGGCCTGCTCCGATTGGCCGGGCCCAAGCTCGACCCGGACACTGGCCGGCCTTTGGATGCTAGAAGCAATCTGGGCCTGCTGCGCATCGTTGTTGACTGCATTGTTGAGGTGGGCTGGCATTGGCTTGATAATAATAATAATATTTTATTACACCTGTCATAATGAGCAGATGTGCAACAGCTCAGCCTAGCTGAAGGCTGCGTACGGCTGTTCAGTCCAAGGACTGGGGGGTCGCCACACACCCTCAATTACCCCAGCTAATGCTGGCACCCATTTTACAGCTGGGTGAACTGAAGCAATGCAGAGTTAAGTGTCTTGCTCAAGGATACATTGTTCCGAGTGGATTGGGAATCGAACCCCCGACCTTTCAGTCGTGAGTCCGACGCTCTTACCAATAGGCTACAACTGCAGCCTAGGCTTGAGAAACTGACTGGCTCACTATGGCGCCCCCAGAACTGATTGTGGCGCCCCCCCCCACTAGCACTGACTGTGGCGCCCCCTAGCACTGATTGTGGCGCCCCCTAGCACTGATTGTGGCGCCCCCTAGCACTGATTGTGGCGCCCTCCCACTCCCACTAGCACTGATTTCGATGCCTCTAGCAATCTCTCAGATCCATCTGACAGTCAGTTGAGCTGCTTGCCTGTTTCGCTGATCTCTGAGCACACACACACACGGACTCGCTCAGGGTGTTACAGCGGCCCTGCACTTCTCATCGGCTAGCACATTAAGTGATCAATACTTTGATTATCTGAACATTTTCCGAACAGGTGTCCCGCAGCTCGGACAGCGGCCTGCGCTACCTATCCGTAGACCTGATGCACACCCTGCTCACCACAATTGAGCAGCTGGCCGGCTGCGCCAAGACCGATCTAGCCGAGCTAGCCGATCCCGCCGTCATCGCCGAGGCCTTCTTTGACGCATCCGCCGCCGCCGCGGCTGCTTCATCTGCCGCTGTCTGTCAGGACGGCGACAGCTCGACTGGTGACGCCTCGTCCGAGTTTGCCGCTACCAGCAGCGCCTGCTCGGATAGCGGGCAGCAGCCTCAGGATGACCAGGCTCAGTGCGCCAACGATTACGTGCTGCTGATGGTGCAGCTGCTGCCCCAGCTGTGCGAGGCCGCCTCTGATGCCGATTTAGACGAACAACTGCAGGCATTTAGCAGCGATTTTTGTACAGGTGAGTTTGGCTTGTTGATATGCTGGTCCCGGTTGACTATACTAGCTCAGTGCATGCTCGCTTAATTGTCTCAATCCTGTTTGTGAGCGGCTCTGGTTCCTGTTTATGCTCCATAGCGAGACAATATCAATCAAATCAATGCTTCAGCTCTATGTGTTCTGTCGGAATCTTCAAACGGTAATAAAATAAATTTGATAAGTTTGTTTACTTGACACACGTTGAAAGACTTTTATTTCAATTTAAGCACAAACCTGCGTTTCCTACGCGCGTAATGGGAGAAGTTTTTTTAGATAAATTTTAAGACACGGCAACTTTTTTTGTTAAATGTACCATTTTTGCAATTCGATTAATTCATTTGTCTACCGTCTATCGGACTTCTAACCCGCTTTAACTAATTGGTGCCTCTGTGTACGGTGATTCTGTATTGTATGCTGAGAAGTGTAATGTGGGCCTGTGTAATGTTAGCCAGTGTAATGTGAGCCAGTGTAATGTGAGCCAGTGTAATGTGAGCCTGTGTAAAGTGAGCCAGTGTAATGTGATCCAGTGTAATGTGAGCCTGTGTAATATGAGCCAGTGTAATGTGAGCCAGTGTAATGTAAGTCAGTGTAATGTGAGCCTGTGTAATGTGAGCCTGTGTAATGTGAGCCTGTGTAATGTGAGCCAGTGTAATGTTAGCCAGTGTAATGTGTAAAGTGTAAAGTGAGCCAGTGTAATGTGAACCTGTGTAATGTGAGCTTGTGTAATGTGAGCCTGTGTAATGTTAGTCTGTGTAATGTGAGCCAGTGCAATGTGAGCCTGTGTAATGTGAGCCTGTGTACTGTGAGCCAGTGTAATGTTAGCCAGTGTAATGTAAGTCAGTGTAATGTGAGCCTGTGTAATGTTAGTCTGTGTAATGTGAGCCAGTGTAATGTGAGCCAGTGTAATGTGTCCTGTTCGGAGTAATTGTTTTGGTTATATCAGAGTCGCACTGATGCCTTAAAGTCCCTTAAAAGTTTCCTACCTACCTCTAGCCGCCTCCCCATTCCCTTTAATCACAATTGAAGACCAGCCAGACAGCTCCGGCGGCGCCGGGTCTCTAAACGCGGACGCGGTGTACTTTGCATCTCTGTGGACCCTCCGCCTGGCTGCGGTGGCGCAGGGCCTGGTTCGAGCCCCCCGAATCACCGAGGCCGCTTTCCTGTCTAGCGTGCTGGACTCCGGCCTGCTGCTGTGCACCTCGAGAGCCTGGCTGCGCGAGATCTATCGCCTAGTAGCCGATCAACGAATCTTGACCTTCCCAGCTGCCGTTGCTAAGGACTCTATATTGCTTAGCAACCTGGCTCAATTAGGCGCGGAGACGCCCAGTTCGGCTAGCGGCGAATGGCGCCGGACCAGAGAGCCGCAGGAGCTGTGGGCGCACTGGCTGCTGCTGGCCAGCTGGGACGCCGTTGTCGTCGTTCTCGGCGGCACAGTCGAACGCGGCGAGCGCGGCGCTCCTCTAGCCGTACTGTTCGGCACAGACGCTGTGCTAGAGGACGCCAGGCAGGCTGTTGTCAGATCCGTCACCGGCCTGCAGATTGCCGCTCTGCTGGCTGGCCGCCTCGGACTGGAGGCCCGCTGCGGCGCCGTGTTCAGCCGCCTGGCCGCCGCCTCCTGTCACTGCCCGGCTGGGACGCCGCTTCGGCTGCACGCGTGCGCCGCTTTGTCGCTCGACCTGCTAACCGGACGGGCTGTCCGAGTCGGACAGCGGGCTCCCGACTGTTGGCCGCACGTGCTTCGAGGTGAGAGCAGCTTCTTAGAGAGCTCTTTTAAGTCTTCTGATTTTGAATTTTTTGCTTTCCTAGAAATCGCCCTGTATTTAACGTAAAACTCATTCTTTAATATTTAGAAATCGTCTTTAAAAATTATTAAAAAATAATATTATAAAAAGAATCCTAAAATAGACCTACCTAATTTCCTATATACTAAAAATGAAATGTGTGTCTCTGTGAGATAGATTTCAGAAAAAACGGCTTAACCGATTTTCTTCAAACTTGCACCATTCGATCAGAAATTTTCCTGGGACGGTACATGCATCTTGGCTAAGAAATTGCTCAATTTTAAAGGGATTAAATATTCGAAAAACATGCTTTTTTGCAAAGGTCAAGCAGCTCTTTCGACCTGAAATGCATTGTAAGAATGCTAGAGAAAAAACTGACTGACTGAATTCTGATTCTGACAAAGATTGCATCACAACAAGTTGAAAACAGTGCCGAAGAAATGCACACACGACTTGAATGAAATTGCGTAACCATATTGGCAACTTAAATTGAGACTGATTCTGGCTGACTGAGAAATTGATTATGTCATAACTTTTTACTCCAATTGACTTGCTGTAAGAATTGAATTATAAGGGCCACAATTTATGTTCTCCAATTGAAAAAGATAGCCCAGATGCGAACAGACTGGAATGCTAATGTAGCGACTTGGGTTCGAATCTTAGTAGGGCAAAAAAGATTTTTTTTTATTAAAACACCTTAAAAACACAAAACTTCTAAACATAAAAGAAGCGCAATGTCAAACATAGAAGAGTCACCATGTCGAACATAAAAGAGCTAACATATCGAATATTAAAGAGCCACCATGTCAAACCTAAACGAGCCACCATGTCTAATATTTAAGAGGCACCATATAAAACATATAAGTGACTTTATGTCAAACATAAAAGAGCCACCATTTCTAACATTAAACAGCCACCATTTCGAAAATTAAAGAGCCACCATGTCGAAAATAAAAGAGTCACTATTTCGAACATCAAAGAGCCACTATGTCAAACATTTAGGAGCCACTTTTTCGAACATTAAAGAGCCACCATGTCAAACATAAAAGAGCCAACATGTCAAACATAAAAGAGCCAACATGTCAAACATAAAGAGCCACCATGTCAAACATTTAAGAGCCACCATGTCAAACATATATGTGACTTTGTGTTAAACATTAAAGAGCCACCATTTCGAACATTAAAGAGCCACCATGTCAAACATGAAAGAGCTATAACATGAAGAATATTAAAGAGCCACCATGTCGAACATAAAAGAGCTGCCATGTAAAATAACAAAGAGCTACCAAGTTAAACATAAAAGAGCCACCATGTAAAACATTAAAGAGCCACCATGTGAAACATTAAAGAGCCACATTGTCAAACCTAGAAGAGCCACCATGTCGAACATAACAGAGCTACCATGTCAAACATTAAAGAGCCACCATGTCAAACATTCAAAAGTTACATTGTCAAACATTGAAGAGCCACTATGTCAAACATTTAGGAGCCACTTTGTCGAACATTAAAGAGCCAACATGTCAGACATTAAAAAAGCCACCGTATCAAATAAAAAGAGTTAACATGTAGAACAAAAAAGAGCCACCATTTCGAACATAAAAGAGCCAACATGTCAAACATAAAGAGCCACCATGTCAAACATTTAAGAGCCACCATGTCAAACATATATGTGACTTTATGTCAAACATTAAAGAGCCACCATTTCGGACATAACAGAGCTACCATGTAAAACATTAAAGAGCCACCATGTCAAACATTAAAGAGCCACCATGTCGAACATAAAAGAGCCACCATGTCAAACCTAAAAGAGCCACCATGTCGAAAATAAAAGAGCCACTATTTCGAACATTAAAGAGCCACCATTTCGAACATTAAAGAGCCACCATGTCGACCATAAAAGAGCCACTATTTCGAACATTAAATATCCACCATGTCAAACATAAAAGAGCCAACATGTCAATCATAAAAGAGCCAACATGTCAAACATAAAGAGCCACCATGTCGAAAATGAAAGAGCCACTATTTCGAACATTAAAGAGCCACCATTTCGAACATTAAAGAGCCACCATGTCGACCATAAAAGAGCCACCATGTCAAACATGAAAGAGCTATAACATGAAGAATATTAAAGAGCCACCATGTCGAACATTAAAGAGCCACCATGTCGAACATTTAAGAGCCACCATGTTAAACCTAAAAGAGCCACCATGTTAAACCTAAAAGAGCCACCATGTTAAACCTAAAAGAGCCACCATGTTAAACCTAAAAGAGCCACCATGTCAAACCTAAAAGAGCCACCATTTCGAACATATAAGTGACTTTATGTCAAACATTAAAGAGCCACCATGTCAAACATTAAAGAGCCACCATGTAAAACAAAAGAGCCACCATTTCGAACATTAAAGAGCCACCATGTCAAACATTTAAGAGCCACCATGTTAAACATAAAAGAGCCACTATGTTGAACATTAAACAGCCATCATGTCAAACCTAAAAGATCCACAATTTCGAACACTTAAGAGCCACAATGTAGAATATTAAAGAGCTACCATGTCAAACATTTAAGAGCCACCATGTCAAACATTTAAGAGCCACCACGTAAAACATTAAAGAGCCACCATTTGAAACATTAAAGAGTCACCATGTCAAACATTTAAGAGCCACCATGTCAAACATTTAAGAGCCACCATGTCAAACCTAAAAGAGCCACCATGTCAAACCTAAAAGAGCCACCATGTCGAACATAAAAGAGCCACCATGTCAAACCTAAAAGAGCCACCATGTCGAACATAAAAGAGCTATACCATGAAAAACATTAAAGAGCCACTTTCTCGAACATTAAGGAGCCACCATGTCAAACATTTAAAAGCCACCTTGTCAAACATTAAATAGCCACTTTGTCGAACATTAAAGAGTCACTGTGTCAAACATAAAAGAGCCACTGTTTCAAACATAAAAGAGCCACCAGGTTAAACATTAAAGAGCCACCATGTCAAACAATAAAGAGGCACCATGTCAAACATAAAAGAGCCACCATGTCTGACATTAAAAAGCCATCGTTTCAAACATAAAACAGTTGCCATGTAGAACTTAAAACAGCCACCATGTCAAACATAAAATTTACACAATTTCAAACATAAAAGTAAGCGAATTTTAAAGGAGCCACTATAATGCTAAGGAAATTATCGCACTAGCTACTTATTGTCTGGTGGATGCTTGCTATTTGGGGATGCTATCTATGTAGGGGATGCTTGCTATCTGGCGGATGCTTGCTATCTGGGGGATGCTTGCTATCTGGGGGATGCTTGCTATCTGGGGGTTGCTTGTAATCTGGAAGATGCCTGCTATCTGGCGGATGCTTGCTATCTGGGGGATGCTTGCTATCTGGGGGATGCTTGCTATCTGGGGATGCTTGCTATCTGGGGATGCTTGCTATCTGGGGGTTGCTTGTAATCTGGAAGATGCTTGCTATCTGGCGGATGCTTGCTATCTGGAAGATGCTTGCTATCTGGCGGATGCTTGCTATCTGGGGGATGCTTGCTATCTGGGGGATGCTTGCTATCTGGGGGATGCTTGCTATCTGGGGGTTGCTTGTAATCTGGAAGATGCTTGCTATCTGGGGGATGCTTGCTGTCTTGGGATGATTTCTTTTTGCTTCCTTTGAGTATTTTGTCTGTTTTTTTTTGTGAAGGCCTTTTTTGGCTATCTTTTTGTTACTTGTAGAGAACAGAGGTTCTATACAGATGTCCCCCAACGGGGGGCGAAGATTGCTAGTATTATACTAAAAATTCATTCTAAAGTCGGCCTTCGAATTTTCTAAATCAAACTTCAAAAAGCATTTCAAAATCGGCCTTCAAAAAGCATATCAAATCAGCCTTCAAAAAGCATATCAAATCAGCCTTCAGAAAGCATTATCAAACTCGGCCTTCAAAATGCATGTCAAAATCGGCCTTCAAAAAGCATATCAAATCGGCCTTTATAAAGCATATCAAATCGGCCTTCAAAAAGCATATCAAATCAGCCTTCAGAAAGCATTATAAAACTCGGCCTTCAAAAAGCATATCAAATCGGCCTTCAAAAAGCATATCAAATCAGCCTTCATTAAGCATATCAAATCGGCCTTCAGAAAGCATTATAAAACTCGGCCTTCAAAATGCATGTCAAACTCGGCCTTCAAAAAGCATATCAAATCGGCCTTTATAAAGCATATCAAATCGGCCTTCAAAAAGCATATCAAATCGGCCTTCAGAAAGCATTATCAAACTCGGCCTTCAAAAAGCATGTCAAAATCGGCCTTCAAAAAGCATTATCAAACTCGGCCTTCAAAAAGCATGTCAAAATCGGCCTTCAAAAAGCATGTCAAACTCGGCCTTCAAAAAGCATGTCAAAATCGGCCCGCTGTTCATCCCATTGCTCAGGCGTGACCCACATCGCGGCACTGGAGCGCCAGCTGGTCAGCAGCGGCCAATTCCAGTCTATGGGCGGCCTATTGGCCACGTCAACATCAGATTCCGTATCGGACAGTCAGCTAGCCGGCTCGGACATTCCCGCCCTTGTCGCTCGCTGGCAAGTCGGCGGGCACAGCCTACTAACGCCCGCCCAGACAACCAAAGTTGTAGCCGCTCTGGTCTCGGCAGCTGATCGCCTATTTGATGACGCGGCCCAGCTTCCTCTGGTATCTTTATTAGCTTTTGTTCGCGCCCTGTGCGACGTGTCGGCCGATCTGGTGAGCTGCGGCGACAGCGGGCTGGTCAGCCGGCTCTGCCAGCTGGTGCTTAGCGTGACCCAGTCTGAGCGGCTGCTCGCTCACGTGCTGTGCGTCTGGTCCATCGCTGGCGGCCATTTCACCAAGGCCTGCTCGGAGCAGCGCACGGCTAAGACGGCCGTCAGCAGTTTGCACGAATGCACTGTGGCTCTGCTGCGCTGGCGACCGGAGCGGCCGCATTTCAACATGCACGAGGCCGCTTTGAAGCCAGTGGAATGGCTGCTAGGCTTGGAGCTGTGCGATGCAGACACTCAGGATCAGCTGGTCTGCTGCGTGTGCGAACTGGTTGAAGCGTTTAGCCACGAATTGGGCAGCGGCTGGCGGCCCGTGTTTGCCGCGCTTCGTCACGTGCGCGTCGATTTTGCCGGCTCCGCTGCTGGGGAGCGGCACGCGGCCGCTGTTAGCGACGTGTTTCAGGCCTTTCTTGGCACAGATTCTACCCAGGTAGGCTGCTGATTGACGGGGTGAGGGGTTGTAGCTAGTGACGGACAGGTGACACGGGTTTTATGTGGCTAATGATGGAGAGGAGGTTGTATATTGCTAATGATGAACAGGTGAGACCTGTGTTTACTACAGTAGTAGTATTTACCAAATTAGAGGGTTGTAGCCTAATGGTTAGAGAGTCAGACTCACTACTGAAAGGTCGGGGGTTCGATTCTCAGCCCATTTGGAGCAATTTGTGTTTTTGAGCAAGACACTTAACTCTGTATTGCTTCAGTTCACCCAGCTGTAAAATGGGTGCCAGCATTAGCTGGGGTAATTGAGGGTGTGTGGCGACCCCCCAGTCCTTGGACTGAACAGCCGTACGCAGCCTTTAGCTAGGCTGAGCTGTCGGTTGCACATCTGCTCATTATGGCAGGTGTAATCAATTATTATTATTTCAAATGATTTCATGTAAAAATAGGTCTACTGATTGACAGGTAGAGATTGGAGGGGCTGCTGATGGACAGGTAAAGATGGGAAGGGCTATAGATTGACAGGTAAAGATGGGAAGGGCTACAGACTGACAGGTAAAGATGGGAAGGGCTACAGACTGACAGGTAAAGATGGGAGGGGCTACAGATTGACAGGTACAGATAGGTGGGGCTACTGATTGACAGGTAGAGATGGGCGGGGCTGCTGATTGACAGGTAAAGATAAGAGGGGCTGCTGATTGACAGGTAAAGATAAGAGGAGCTGCTGATTGACAGGTAAAGATAGGAGGGGCTGCTGATTGACAGGTAAACATAGCAGATGCAATACGCCAACGCACGCAGGTTCTGGCCAACGCCCTAGTGGACTGCGTGCTCTGCCTGCTACGCTACGTCCGCGGCCCCGTGGCCGGCGACCCGGCGGCAGATGAAGACACGGACAGCGAGTCCGATTCGGACACGGGCGAACAGTTCGACTCAAACAGGTCCACTGGCACGTCAGTTGATCCCGTCAGCTCCGCGCCGCTCTGCCTGCCAGCCCTGCGCCACTTGGCCACGGCTGCCGGCCTCCTTGGCGACATGGCGCGCATGCCGGCGCCGCCAGCTTTCAAAGGCGCCGATCGATTCGCCGCTGCTCCGTCAGCTGAATCGGCTTCGTCGTCGAGCGCCGCCGCCGCCGCCGTTAGCGACGGCTCCCCGGGCCGCAGCCTGGCCCAGCTGGTGCGCAGGTTCCCGCAGCACGACTGGCACCTGCCTGTGCCCGTGGCCTGCCCGGCTTTGCCGTCCGACGGCCCGGAGTCGCCGGCCGGAGCCGCTTCGGCGCCAGGCTGCGGTCCAAGCTCCGACCTGCTGGCCGTGTGGTGGCTGCTTATCGACGGGCTGCTGTCGGCCGCCTGGGAATCGCCAGCCGCTGCCCAGGCGTTCACAGCCGCCTTCGACCTGCTGCGGTCCGGCCTGGCCAGCCCCGGCTGCGATGCCGTGCTGTTCGCCTTCCAGCGCCTGCTGCTGCCCCAGCTGTTGAAGCGTCTGCGCTGCTGTGCCGCCTGCGAGCGGCCTTTGCGGGTGACGGCACTCCGGCAGGCCTGCGGGCTGACCACCGACCTGGCCGTGCACCTGCTGCGCGAGGCTGGCCCTGAGTTCGCGTCCGGCGCCGTGCAGAGCCTGCTGCATGTGCTCATCGACTGCGTGTCCAGCTGCTCTGAGCAGGTGCTTACAATGTGGCCTCCCAGATCCTCAGTTGCTGGGCCAGCCTCCCAGAGTGTCAGTTGCTGGGCCACTACCTACCAGATCCTCAGTTGCTGGGCCACTACCTACCAGATCCTCAGTTGCGGGCCCAACTCCCAGAGTGTCAGTTGCTGAGCCACCTGGGGCTACAGCTAGTCACTTATTAGTTATTAAGTTATTATCCAACCCCCATTGCCAGGTGTGCCGGCTTGGCTGTTCCTGCCTGCGGCACTTCCTCATCTCATCGACACCCTACCTGTCGGCCGAGCTGTGGACGGCCTGCTGCCAGGCCCTGCGCTCCGGCCTGCAGCTGTCCTGGGAGCCGCTGCTCCGGCTGGGCCTGGTGTTCTCGCGCCATTCCGACCAGTTTTATGGCGATCTGGGCCACATCCGGGTGGCGGCCAGGCGGGAGCCGCGCGGACAATCGAGACGGATGTACCAGCTGGCTAGGCAGCTGTTCCTGCTGGATGGCCAATTCGACTTCTCCGGTGAGCTGCCAGCTATCAATGATTAGTGAGGATTTTATAGGCTGTACATTGTCAATCAGTGACTTTCGCCAATTTTGGTGGCTTTGTACTAGCAATCTGCGCCCCCCCCCCCAACCCCGGTTGGGTAGGCAACAAAGAAAGGTGAGCTTTGGCATCGAAGCCTGCCTTAAAGCCCCTAGCTGAACCCTAACTCTAACTTTGATCTACCGTTGAATCTAGCGTTCAATTACAAAAAATAACTATTCTGAATTTATTGTACTTAATTGCATGTCCGTAATTAAGCAATCAGATGAGTTTCACGATGCCTTTTTGAGTTGCTGTCACACAAACCCATGGTTAAAGAAAAAATGACTAACACAATGAAAGACGCTAGCAAGCCAATGGTACAAGTGTTGCCTGTTTAATATGGGGAACTATTGTGAAAATATTTGTTATGTGAGGCTTTTCCGCAAATTTATTCTAGAACCTTTGTAGTATTATATAAAGCTCGTGTGAAGATCACTGCAGATAAAAAAACTATGACGGACACACACCCGTCTTCAGGTTTCAGATCTCAACAGCAGCCGTCTTAAAAGTAACATGAAAAAATAGAACGCTTTTACAGCAACGTTTAACATTCAACAAATAGCAACTAATGGCTACCCGGCAAAAAATATGTAAATTTTTAGACCGCAAATTTTGACCGCATGGCCCTATCTCACAAGAGTAACAAATACGGTAAAAAAACGTGCCGGTAGTTACGTTTGGGGTCAAACCTCGTTTTCCTTTGACCGCAAATCTCCATTTTTTGCGTATTTATTGCAGTCAAATTTGTCCATCGTTTTGCGGTCAGAATGTGGTCCAGATGTACTGTATATCTCTCTGTCTCTCTGTGACTGAGCTCCATTTTTCCCTAAAGGAAGATGAATGAGGAATCCGTGGAAGAGGAATCAACTGGTTAATCAAATGAATAAATCATGAAAAGCTAAATCATAAACCGTGATAGAAAAGAACGGTAAAAACAGCAGAACGGCAAAGAACGGCACCGATATGCTTTCACTGTATTTGCTAGATGTAAAACAAAAACGAAAACTGCAAAAGTTGAGTGAAAGCAATTAAAACTAAAACAAATATTGGCTGTCAATGTTTACAGAAAAACGAGCATAAATGCCGTTTATAAGCAGAAGCATTCAGTTTTGGTGCAGTTTTTTTCAGGAGAAAGTCAGTCTGGAGACATTTGATTGAAGCTTTGATTGAATTCTAGGCTGACTGTTGCTAGAATTTTGAGGCACGGGAAAAAATAAACCGCTTATTAAAATTCTCAGGTTGTGCTTTAATTTTGAGACTGACTTAACTCCTGAATATACTGCCACTTTGGGCGCACGTACAATTAAGCTAGGAACTGGTGCAACAGGTCTTCTTGCTCCACCTCAAAGTCGTGCATGTCACGCACATAACTGTTCGACGGGCTAGCAGAGGCTGTGGCGGCGCTGCCGACATGGCCAGTATAGTTGGCGTTCGACGGGCCAGCAGAGGCTGTGGCGGCGCTGCCGACATGGCCAGTATAGTTGGCGTTCGACGGGCCAGCAGAGGCTGTAGCGGCGCTGCCGACATGGCCAGTATTGCTACCAGCGGTGGAGGTCTTAGCTTTTATTACGGGGCACGCCCAGGCGCCTGCGTGCTGTTGCCGTGCAGCGCGCGAAGGCGCGCTGCAGTTCCCGTGGCTCCAGTGGGCACCCGATCTTCCGCATGAATCGCTCCATGTGACCAAGTGATGCGCAGTCGGCCG
The DNA here is from genome assembly GCA_002269645.1 of Macrostomum lignano. Taxonomy (NCBI): domain Eukaryota; kingdom Metazoa; phylum Platyhelminthes; family Macrostomidae; genus Macrostomum; species Macrostomum lignano. The sequence continues at coordinate 13,085 of NIVC01002080.1, read as the reverse complement.
GAGTGCTCAGGCTGTTGCCGACCTTCCGGCGAGGGTCCGCACGAGCGCCCACTTGGCGATTTTTTTGCGCCGGTTTAGTTTCTCCACTTCAGCCGCATTCACGGTGGTCGCACTCCTGGCGCCGACCTACTTCTACCAGGACATAGGGCATGTCCTCTGCCAGAGGGACAAGGCCGGTGGACTCGGCTGGTTTGGGATAGAGATGAGGGTGACCAGTCAGTCAGATGAGTTAGAACGATTGCTCTGTAAGTATTTGTAGATCTCACCTGGCGTACTGTGCGGCAGCACAGCGACCCGGTTGGCACTCCGGCCCTCTCCACTAGCAGTGGCAGCAGTGTTATCGACCAGCATAGCTTCGGCTTCAAACGATAATCGGCAATCTGCATCAGGATCGATGTCGATTCCTGGTGCAACATGATCCTGTGGGCCATCGGTCGCCTGTAAAGAGGAAGCTGCCCGCTGCATGTGAGCGACTGCCTGTGCGCATCGCTTCTCCTGTAGGGCACGAAGGCGCTGCTCCTCGGCTAGAAGCGCTTCCAGCGCCGTCTCCGACGCAACAGGTAAGCGACCTGTTGTTGGAGTTCATTAGCACGGGCATCTGCGTCCTGCAACTGGGCCGTACGGCGCTGCAACTCGGCCCTTGTGGCAGAAAAGGTGACACAAATAAATGACCGAAACGAAACGAACATCGACGTTGCAACAACGAAAGGTGACAGCGGGTGTTCACTTATTAATTACCTTTGGCGTCGGCCAGGTCGCGGACGCGGGACACTTCGAGCTGCAGGTTGCGGCAGGCTGGACACCTTCGGGGCAGCTCGGGCTGTGACACCTCGCGACGGCTAAGATTTGCGATCGCTAGCGCCTCCTCCCTGGTCGTTACCCGGCCCCGGAAATATGAGGTAGCAGAAATATTGTGGCCACAGTACGCTAGTCCGATTGTTCAGAAAAAAGCTGTGAAAGTTAGCATGTAGCACTTTAATAAATTTATTAACGGTAAAGGTAAACGGTAAACATAACTTCTTTATAAGCGGAGAGTAAGCACAGCGAAAACAGTGCAAATTAATAATTGAACATACGGCTTGAAACTATAAAGAGGAAAACAACGGAACAACAGAATCAAACAGGGCAGTGGCTATTGCGTAATAAGTTTACAATTACGACGTGGGCAACTGGGTATGCGGTAGCATTGCAATCGACGTCGGCGACACGTCGCACGCGCCTAAGATGTCCGTCAGATTGACATCGACTGCATTGCCGAGGGCTTCTGTAGGGCCGAAAGGGTCGCACTGCAGGCGGCAAACATGCCAGCAGCGGCAACCACGGTGCTCCGTATCCGCCGACGACACGTTGCTCAACGCCTCCAAGGGGTCGGGAAGCAGTGCAACGGGCAGGAGCTTGCACGTCAGCCAGATGCCACCCAACTGGCACAGGGTGATAGCTTCAACGCGTGCGAAGTGCAGACCCTTCTGTCCGTCACCATAGAAGCCGACGAAGCTCGAGCACGCAGTGCGTGGGATGCACTTGGTTGCATTCCAACGCTCGATAAAGAGGCCGGACTGCGTCGACGCACTGCTCCACTGGTTCGCCATGCCATGGTGCCGTCGCAAGACAAACGCCGTTGACAACACGCATCTGTGTTGCCCGAGACGAAGCCTTCTGGGCGCGGTTCGGCTGCTGCAGTCCTGCGAACCTTTGTCAGCTGCGTTGCCACGTCTCGCTCAACGACATTGAAGACCTCGAGGTCTGTGTGGCGCGACGCGTGCAGCCGCCTGCGGAGTCGGCAATGCATGGTCTCAAAAATGCCGGCTGACTGGTGGTGCAGCGGACCGACCAAGTGCGCGAAGGCCTTCATGTGCTGGCACACCTATTGGAACGTTAAATCGTGCGGCGTTGTACGTATGCTACATCTGCATGTCCTTTTTTCCTGGTGATAGTTGCATGCTTGGATATAAACTTCTCACCATCTTACCTGGTGTGAGTTGTAGGTCATCGCTCGTTCGCTATACAACTGGGCCAGCTTTGCGATGAAGTACAACAGCGAATTTCTGACGAACGGCAATTCGCGTCGCAGTAGACCGGAGTCCAGCGTCAGCCAAAAGATGGCGGTCGACAGAACTAGGAAGTGCTGGTAGTAGCGGTCGGGCAGAAATTCATGCAGTACCATGAGCCCATACGCCAGCAGCCCCATATCGGACTCGCTGCCGCTGCACAGATCTGGGACAGGAGCAAAGAGTTGCACTGTCTTATCGCATATTCAGGTGCGGCTGCAGACCGCGGTGTACATACCTGGGCAGACGCACGCAACGCAGCCGCTCATCCACCGCTTGTCGGAGATGAAAAATATGCGCACCCAGCGCGGCGTTCGGATCAGGTCTCCTGACGCGTGGCAGAAACCATTGCCACTTGTGCCAGCGGACCAGGCCCAAGCAGAGCTGATGGAGGTAGCACGGAGGGGTGCCACGGACGTAGTCAAAGCCGGACAGGTGGGCCAGTGGAGACAAACCCATTATGCCAAGGATGTCGGTGTTGGGTGCTGCTCCCTCAAGGCGCCGGCGCTCCGCAAGGGCCACTGAGTCCGGCATATTGCGCAAGTCGGTTTGCGTACACCCAAGCCTCTCCGCAGAACGCCGCATTGAGGTGGACAGGTGGACGGGATAGTGGCACCGCCTCCCGGTAACGCTGCCGTCTTTACGTAACAGCTGTCGCAGCCGTATCTGTGTGGAGCTTAGAGGTTGGAACGAAATAATAGTAAAATTCTGGAATTACAGATTGACCCAAGACTGTTTAGAAGCGTCAGCACGTAGTATGTTTGTCGAAATACATATGGGAGACAATTTCTTGGCGGAGTGACTTCGCATACAAGGGCATCCGCCCTTTCCGGAGCGTCAAACATAGCTGTTAACGGGTGGAGTCGCAGAACCCTCTGCTGACCAGTGGCGTCCACGTAAGCGACTCCATTGTGGCGAAGGTCGTTGAGAACGTCAACAACGACTGGCAAGAAGGCAAAAAACTTCAACTCTTTTCTACTCGCCCAGACGCCAAGGGTAATCACGAAGCGAATCCGCTGCTTGCTATGTACCTCCGTGATACTGAGGTACACGGGACACACCTTGATAGGGTGGTTCGATGGTAGGGGAAAGCGACCGAGGCGACGGTGTAGGAGACGTCCTCCTTGTCTGCCGGACGTTGTGAATGCTTTAGATTGCATTGACGGCCATATTATTCGCTTATACTCGCTTATTTCGAAATGATGCTGTCATAATTGTGACAGACGTAAAACCTGGAACTGGTATGCGATTCACCGGGAAGGTAACGTTCGCAAGCAATCCGTCGCATTCGATGTGCGTCCTAATTTGTCTCTTGACGTCGAGCACCCAGAAGTTGCCGACGTTGGTACTGCCACAGTGGGAGCACACATCACCCGGTCGACACGAGCCGGTCGAATTGCTGGCACACGCACTGCAGATGGTGAAGCACTTGGACGTACCCAACACACTTGTGGACGCATTGGTGTACGATGTCAGTTTATAGACCGTGCGAGGCCAAGCGTTGTCTGGTACAAGAAGGCGCTGGACGCCATTCTGCGACAATGCAAGGTCGCGCCTGCCCACTTGAATCTCAGAGACCGCGTCGCCCAGGGTGACAGGCAGAGAGGCGTGGAAGGGAACGTTCAGGAGCTCCTCGGCAGCGCCAGCATTGACTGGGTCAGCGGCATTCTCGGCCGCGACAGCGGCATCCTCCAGCTCCGCGGCCTGCAGTAACTCACCCCGACAGTTGGCCAATGCGTGCACGAAATCATCGCCCGTGCAGCGAATAAAGCGGCAGGGCGAGACGGTTAGCAGCTGTATGGCCGACGGTAGTGGTTGGCGGGCCCGACCCGAGACACTGCCGTGGAGGCGGGCTGGAGCGTCTAAGCTGGCCAGGATTACCAGTTCGCGAAGCTCCGGCTGACGGGTAGCCAGCAGGCCTTCAGCTCGGAGCTTCTCGCACTGGAGCAGCGTCAGGCTCCTCAGCCTAGGCCACGCGGCGAGAAAAGAGCGGAGGCCGCGATCAGTCAATCGGACGCACTTTTCTAGACTGCATTACGCAGCTGGCTGCCGTTACGGCCGACGGCTGCAGACATTTGCGCGGCGAGTGCATCCGAAATAGCCGTACCGCCCACTGTCAACTCTCGCAGACTGGGCAACAACAGCCAGCAGTTCTGTAATTTGTATTTTGTTCAGTACCAGCTTAAATACTGGGTGGATGAGTGGTAAAACAAGTAAGTATTACAAAGTTAGTGGGCAAGAAAGTATCACTATGCAACAACTAAGTAACTACGCAAGTATTGAACACCCACCAACACTAGCGCCACATAAATCGACCACGACCAGGCCGCGCAAGCAAATCCCGCAATCCGATTGTAAGGCCGCGTCAATAACTCGGCAACGCCCGTCAAACGCCAGCCGTATCGATGAGAGCTGGCAAAGGAGGCTGCGGAACATTGGCTCGCAGGTAGAGGGGTCCGCCAGTGCTCCGACGTCGTCTATCTCGACGTGGGTGAGGCCTGGACAGCCGTCCACAATGGCCCTCAGAGCCTCGGCTGTCAGCATATCTCGGCAGTCCAGGAGGCGGAGTCTACGGAGTCGGTGACAGCCGCGGCCAACGGCGACCAGTGGGTTGGGTGCAGACTCGGTTTGATCAATCGCCGTTAGAAGGAGGTCCGGAGGTTGCGACAGTCGCGCAGCATGAGCGACAGCTGCTGCAGCGTGGCGTCCCTCGGTTGATCCAGGTAGCCAAACTCCACTTCCTCCACCGTAGCCGCCAGCCAAACCCTCAGACATGATAGTGCCGATGCGGATGGGTCCCCGGCCTCGATAAGTGCCGGATCCAGCCGCAAGCGGCGCCACAGCAGGGGCTGCATTGCGACATCCAGGAAGCGGCGATTCACGTAGGCGCATTGCATAAGGCTCTGAACGTCGAGCTCCGCGAAAATCTGCGTCAGTATCTCGCATGGCAGTGCGTCCATGTTTAGCTGCAACAATGTTTAATGTCCGGGTCGATCTCATGCTCCTGCTCATTCTCTAGCTATATATAGCCTACGTGCCCATGTACTTTCCTATAGTTCTCCTACGATAAGTCTTATGTTCCAGCGAAAAGAGAAAAAGGAACTCTCAAAATATGTCGCTGTGCGCAAACGAACGCTTCTTCCGTAGTTACAGAATACAATTCATTTATTTATTTTCATACAGACAATAAGTCTCGCAATGTGCAGGTACAAACCAAAGTAGCGCGCGCAAGGATACATCTGTTGGAAAGTGAACAAGTGACAAATGGTATTGGGGCCACATTTTGACCGCATCTGACCGCAATCCGATCTTTTTTTACCGCATTTCAACCGTATTTGACCTCATCAATTTGACCGCAAAAAACGGTCGAGGTGAACGTTTTTGGCCCGTTTCTTGACCGAATCTGACCGCAATTCGACCGTTTTTGACCGTATTTCGAACGTAATTTGACCTCATCAATTTGACCGCAAAAAACGGTCGAGGTGAACCGTTTTTTGGCATGGTACGCGAAATCCGGTCAACTGCGGTCGAAGTGCGGTCACAAAGCCTAATTATTTTTTGCCGGGTAAGCGTCTTAAAGATTAACCAAAGCTGCATATTAGCTGATAAAATAAATTCCCAACTGTTGTGTTGTGGCGCAAACAGACAACGATTAATTACTTGTGAGCAGTCGAAACTTGAATGATTCTAAGTAAATAAGTAAATGATTATAAGTAAATCAACTATTTAAGGTCTGAGAACATCTAATTCAATGACCGCTTGACCAGGTTCCAACTGTAATTGGAGCCCCAGAAATTATCAAAAGCAGCAATTACTTCTCCACTTGCCTCCTCCGCCAGCCTCTGACGCTTGGAGTTCTTGTCTGGATTAATTATTTTATCTTTAAGGTAACCTGTTCCAAACCGTTGACGCAGAAAGTCCCGAGCAAAGTGTTTCGGGCAAATTAACCCGATCCGTGTTCAGGCCTTCAGTGTGGTTGGCTTCATTGAAGCCGAAGCTCTAGAAGAATAGGTAGGTTGGTATGCTCATCATTGTCGATGGTATTCCACTAGAACAAAGGCTTACTGACTTTCTTTTCTTGGAAGCTTGAGAAAGGCCTGATTCCCAGGCTGAGATCCAAAAGTCTTCCGGCAGGCTGCAAGTTTCGCAATCTCCTTTTGAAAGCCAAAGGCACTGACAATGTCAACTGACTGTTTTACTCGTAATGGAGCACCCTGGCACTTAGTGGCTTGTGATTCAGCTTCACTGCTGCTAGAGCTACTACTTGAGCTAATATTTTAACTCTACGAGCTTGTATTTCAATCAGACTCCAAGTCAAGACCTTTTACTCTCACTCTCAGAATCACAATCAACTTTAGTCTTAATGTGATGAACCAAGGGAAGAATCCCAAGCGAAACTTCTTATTTCCTTGAGCGCTGCTGTCGCAGAGTCGGCTGAGATCAGGCTGATCGAGCGTACAATACACGATGGCCTCTTGCTAGGTGTATGACGCTGAGCTGATTGAGGTGGGAATCAGCATACGACACTCCTAATCCTGGCTCAGCTCTAGGCAAGCAAATCCCGAAAAGACAGACAGTAGGAGTGCTCACGATTTGCTCGCTGAACAACCGGGGGCATTGTTGTTCGCTGAAGGGCAACGGCCCGGCCCGGTCGTCGGCTCGGCTTCGGTGTAATAAGAGCGTCACCTTTATTTATAATCGCAGCCGCAGGACACGTAGGCGCAACGGGGCAGCGTTGACCGAAAAGGGTCGAGCGCGAGGAAAGCAGGGGCCGCTGAGGCCTCATATAAATATTCTAGGCAGGCCAGGGCAGGAATAAAAAGGGGTTCTGCCAAACAGACGGACTCGCAGCCAATCAGAGTGAGCCAACTGGCTAAGCCAGCGCCGGGGGATACATTGCAAAAAGGTTGGGGAGGGGTTGACAGCGCTACAAGACGAGAAGGGGGAACACTGCCCGAGCCTCCGCCAATCAGGCACCGGGCGGCTTACGCAGGCGCCAGAGGGGTGGGACACAAACACAACGGGCGCAAGGACTACTAAAGTAGGAAAGGACGCAAGACTTAGAATTGGTGAAAATATCATTGGATGCCGATTTTTCTATGTTTCTCCTGTGCACACTTGAACGTAAGATGCTTATTCTGTCGCAGAATAGGCATTAAAATATGCTCTCTGATTTAACACATCAATAAGTTAAATAAAGTAGACTTTAACAGTTCAAAATATTTGTCAAAAGTACAGTATCCGTCTAAAATTATTATTTTATTTATTTTATTAATATTCAAACAAGTTTAGTGCAGCAAATTGAAATACGACTAGCACAATAGAGCGAAAACAAGCTACCATTCGGGAGGATTCACACGCTTTCCACGAGATAAAAGACTCGTAAATTCACTGCATGCCTTTTTTTCTACAGTGTGACGAATATCAGAATCAAATAGAGGGATATCTTCCTCGCGTGCAGCGTAGCCGCATATATAATAAAGTGCAGCTCTTTCTGTCTCAGAAACAGCAGCTTCATGAACTGACAAATGGTCAATGGCTGTGAGTTCAGCATCCTTTAAGCCTTCCTCGCTACAACATGCAGGTTGTGGTTGCTCTGGTATGTTGGCATCAAGCTAGGCATACAACTCCATTCGAAACAATTTTGCAGTCAGGAAAACTTGCTCAACAGAGATAAAATAGCACCCTCCATGTCCTTGCCTATAGATTGAGAACTCGCCCTTAAGGGGGTCAGATTGGAAAGCACCTGGAAGTGAAAATACTAGCTTGGTTTTTTATTTTATCTTATGTATTTGCTATTCTATTCTTACCTAGAAGGACAAAGGTGAATAGCTGCTTGGATAGCAGGCATTTCGAAAGCTCCACAAGACCTCTCCAGATTTGAATGACAGCTTTCTGTGTCTCTGTTGTGAGAGAACGCTGCCGTGCGGGACCCCGCCCTCAGCCATCTGCTCCGTCTTGGAAGCAAATTGAGGATGATAGTTTAAAGCTATGCGAGGCATCTGACACAATTGGAGCTCGTCTGGGGTGATTCAGAGTCCGGCGATCTTACATTGACGATCTTCAAAATTCAGCGACAGAATGGACAAATTCGGCAGTGTCGCTATTACCATTGATGCGCAGTGTTGCAACTGTTTTTTTCGTTGAGCACATTTAATACGATATAAACTTCCTGGCGTTCAGGAGGCACAGGATTGCATGCCACCGCTGTGAGGGTGGTAGAACGAACTACCAGTTGGTGAGACTGTTGCTCAATTTGAACAATGTGCTGCCATCTGGCACGGCGTAGAGGTTGCTCAGGTGTACAGCGAAAATCAATTTCTCCATGTCATTGTGTTAGCCAATTGTTGCGAATGTTTTTAAGCAACCGTATAGCAGAAACAATGAAAGTGTAAAGGCAGATGGATTAATTGCCTTCCATGGTGACGCAGGTGATGGGTTCAACAACTGGAAGCAATTACGGTTCGTAAAGTGGTCATCACAAACAAAGCTCAGGAAAATGCCACCACATGCATGGATTATTGCAATAAGTCGCACAAGTTGCTGGTGAAAAAAACGGGATTCAAGCTGTAGATTGGTATAAGACGAGCACCCATGAGTGGTCTAACCATAATGGCCAAAACTGTACGTGCTAGCTTAGTTGAGTCATCTTCGGCATGCCCAACTATGTGACAGCCACGAAGTCGAGTGGAAGATAGAACATAAACCTCATCAAAATTGATGGAGCAGAGCTTCTGTGATGTGGACACCACTCTAAATTGTGCTTGCACTAATGTCCGACAGTCCATATCGTTTCCAAAAGGGCCCCAACTGCCAAGATAGCACCTTAATGTAGCAGCGTGTGGTAGTAGTGTGGTAGTCAGTAGGTCCTTTAGTGCGCGATATCCATTTCTGCGAGCTAAGTACGGTCTTTCAGCCGTTAAAATGTCATTTGATGTCTATCGCTCACCATGTTAAAGTCATTTGCAACTGGCGAAGTATGAACTGTTGCCTCTATCTTCGCCTTCGGATTGTTATTTAATGAATATATCCTTTAAAGTAGATCTGTTAGATTATGGATGAATTGTTTAAATTACCAAATAAGAGACATTAAAATTTTGTTTGAAATATTCTTCTTGAGGACATTATGTTATATATAACTACATAAGGGTCTATTAGCTAGACCGATGGCTATCGTATAATTACATTGCAGTCGAATGGCACAAAAACAGCACTAGCTACTAAATAAATAAAATCAAGGTAAATATACTGTTCTAGTATAAATCGTAAGAAATAAGATAAGATCTGCACGAGTAGTAGCTATGAAAATATACTAAATAGGTCCAACAGTGTCAAAATCGCGGAATAAGCAAAATATTGAATATATTCTTATATATTATTTTATAGAGGTTAGGCAAAACACTTCAAGGGCATGCTGAGGGAGGCGCATTCAGCACATTAACTATTGTTGACCTTGCCACGGACTTTTTGCCTCCTTGCTAATTTAAGTTGATGCAGCTTGCTTAGAAGATGCAAGCTACTTTTCTTTAATAGAGTTAAAAAAACAAGGCCAAGAACAAGAAACCATTCTGTCCTGTTGTTTTCGAATATTTGTAGATATTGATGGCGAATAAAACTAAAACTTTACACTTTTTCACGACATGTTTCGCTAAGCATACAGGTCGTCAGGTAGAGTAAAAAGTAAAAGTGCCAGTGTCATTCCCATATGCCAAGATCTTCAATTAACATGACGGTTCTTTTATGGTCGACATGACTCGCTGAAATTTGCACTTATATCAAAATAAAATCAGGATGTCTTTTGACGGCGCTGTTCCTAAACACCGCGGTGTCTAAATATGAAGTTCTTATTCGTACCGTAGCAACTGTGTACCACCACAACCTGCGGGGGTGGCGGTCCATTCTAAGAATCTAGGATGATGGTACCTCATTCTTGAAACAACTGAGAATCTGGATTAGCCCATAGTCAGGCATACATCGCACACTTCTCTCTCCTAATCAGACTCGGTCCTGCAGGCCAAAGAAGACGAGCGACCCCTGGTGTTTCTGCTGTACCGCTCCGAGAAGGACTCCGAGCCGGAGGCGCGCATCGAACTCGGCGCCATCGTACGCGGCCTTCTGGCCCAGCAGTTGCTGCTGCAGACAGTCGGCGAGCTGTCCGGCCAGGCCAAGCCCGTGTCCGCGGCCGACTATGTGCAGGGCTCGCACGCGATGCAGCTGGCGGCTGCACTGCTGGAGTGCTACAATCTCAGCAGCCAGTTCGACCAGCGGCCCGGTCTGAAGTTTCTGCTACAGAAGGCCTGCAGAGTGAGGGTGGCCGCTAATCTCTATAAGCAGGCCGGATTAGCTGTGGGATACCTGGCTGGCTTGCTCATCCCTTTGGCTGTGCGGCACTCGCTTGGTAGGTTAAATTGTTCATGCGTGCTCCATAACATTACCGCCCGAAATTGCTTGTATGAGTCACTCCTGACCTGCTGCTGACCCCATCAATCTGACCTGCTGCTGACCCCATGAGTCTGACCTGCTGCTGACCCCATGAGTCTGACCTGCTGCTGACCCATCAATCTGACCTGCTGCTGACCCCATGAGTCTGACCTGCTGCTGACCCCATGAGTCTGACCTGCTGCTGACCCATGAGTCTGACCTGCTGCTGACCCCATCAATCTGACCTGCTGCTGACCCCATGAGTCTGACCTGCTGCTGACCCCATGAGTCTGACCTGCTGCTGACCCCATCAATCTGACCTGCTGCTGACCCCATGAGTCTGACCTGCTGCTGACCCCATGAGTCTGACCTGCTGCTGACCCCATCAATCTGACCTGCTGCTGACCCCATCAATCTGACCTGCTGCTGACCCCATCAATCTGACCTGCTGACCCATCAATCTGACCTGCTGCTGACCCCATCAATCTGACCTGCTGCTGACCCCATTAATCTGACCTGCTGCTGACCCATTAATCGCCCCTGACCCGCAGGCCGGTCGGACTTTGCCGCTCTGCCCAGCTCAGCCCTGGAGGCCAGCCCCCTCATGCGCCTGCCGCCGGCTCTGATTGGCTGGGCAAGCCGGAGATTGCCTACCTGATTGGCCACGCCATGTCCGTGCTGACCCACACCTACCTGGACCTGCTGGCCAGCCGCGACTGCCTGCAGGCCGCCGACCGACTGTCCGAGCGGCCGCTGCTCTTCCTGCTGGTTGCCCAGCCTGACGATGTCGCCTCGGCCATCGCCAGCGGCACGTCGGCCAGCTTGGACGGCGGCGTCGCGACGACGTCCGGGGAAGCAGCAGAATCTCCGGCCTCTTCCACCGCGGATGCACAGCAGCAGCAGCAGCAGCAGGTGTACAGCCTGGCTGGTGACAAAGCCATCGGCCGGCTCATGGCCGAGTACAAGCGGCGCAAGCTGGCGCACAGTCTGCCTCAGCAGTCGCGTCATCATATTGGCCACGCTGCGCCGTCTGCAGCTGCTGCTGGCGCCGGCGGGTCCAGCGGCTACTCCGCCGAGAGTCAGCGGCATCAGCAGGTGGGGAGTGTGTGGTAGACAGGGACGGGAGTGTGGTAGACAGGGACCGGGAGTGTGGTAGACAGGGACCGGGAGTGTGGTAGACAGGGATCTAGGAGTGTGTGGTAGATAAGGATCTGGAGTGTGTGGTAGACAGGGATCTGAGTGTGTGGTAGACAAGGATCTGGGAGTGTGTGGTAGACAAGGATCTGGGAGTGTGTGGTAGACAGGGATCTGAGTGTGTGGTAGACAAGGATCTGGGAGTGTGTGGTAGACAAGGATCTGGGAGTGTGGTAGACAAGAACTGAAACTTCGAGCTTGTGAACGCGACAAAACCGTGACCCTTGCTGCTCCGGCCAGGTGCACGCCGAGCAGGCCGCCTCCCTGCTGCGTGACTCGGACGCCCGGCTGGCCAGCCTGGCCGGCATGATCGCCCAGCTGCTGCGCCCCATCCTGGACCTGCCGGACTCGGCATTCGCCGCCTGCCTGCCGCGCGCGGTGTCCAGCCAGCTCGCCTGCTGGTGGCCGGCGCCGAGGACCGGCGGCTCCGCGACTGCTTGGCCGTTCAGCGGCCGGCTGGCCGGCTGCTTCGGCTTCCTGCCTGACTGTCTGGCGGAGGACCTGGCCGAGGATAACTAAATAACTGGCCAGAGGGGCTCAAGGATTTTTATCCACAATTTAAACTGGATTGGCAAGCCTCGCATATCTGTAATTATAACTACAGCGATTCCGCCAAGACGTTTCATGTTTCATCTAAGTCCCTCCGGCTCTCAAGGGATTTCGTAAAGAGATAAAATGAGGGTTTCATGTCAATTTAATGCTCTCGAATGGAACTAATGATAGCAATATTCACACGACGGTTGTGAGCACACTCCTTCGGTGACATGGTCCCACAGCCCATGGTCCCATGTGTACCAGGGTGTACAACGGCCCGACTTTCTAATCGTCAGGCATGTGCACTTCCTGTGCCTTTAGGGTTGGCTCAACAGGTGTGAATCCCACGACAACCCACAGGCCAATTTTCGTGAATTTGAAGTCCACTGTTCCTGAAGTTATCGATATTGCAACCGGTTGGGCACGGCTCCGATATGTATAGTAAGCCATAAAAAGCACTTCGGAGTGAAAATTAACAAAATATTCGGCAGGATCGCGAGTCTAACTATATGGGCCATTTAACGCATGTAAGCTACTTTCAGTTCAGTAGAAAGTTAAGCATTTTAAGCTTTTCCAAGCCTCTTTCCCGGACCTGCCGTCCAATTTTTATTGCCTTCCTCGGGAGTTCCGGAATCTCAGCGGCGCTGACTAATGTACACTAACGGCATCCATCACTCCAGCTCCAATTGGCTTTCTTTTCATGAAATAGCTTACGCATGCTTCCTTGCTACTGAACTGAAAGTAGAGTAGCTGTCATGCCGAGCTTTTTTCTCAAAGCGTAGATCTCTAGTCACAAAGTAATTTTATTTTTAGTCAGCCAGGCAAAGCCAGCTTAATTGATAATTTCGATGATTATTATGCAGCTTTTCTTTCGTCTCCTTGTGCGTC
>NIVC01002079.1:112500-206639 GCA_002269645.1 Macrostomum lignano | reverse complement strand
TTCTAGGGGTCTAAAGTGTGTCTGCAGGTTTTCTAAAAGCACCTAGCATGCATTTATGATTTTTAATAAAAATTCCAATAAGGTTTTGTTTTTGCCTTTGAACTATCATATATACTTTTTCTGATATACTCGTAATAAAACAATTAATACTTTTTAGTGCCTATCATAGGCCTATGTTTAACTATTTTCTTTAGGAATTGTAGTTTCTATTTAGTTTAATGATAAATACCATAATAGATTCAATGGACAGATTGGTAATAAATTAAAAACTGCCAACTAGTGAAACTTGGTGAATGGATAGTCTTACAGATAAAAAATCAACAATAAACAATGGTTATAAGTGTAGCAGCAAATAGGTAGCCACCCATGGTTTTAGTATTGCACTAAGATAATTGAGTTATAAATGCTTGAGTTAATAAGTCTACTATATCTATCCTATATTGATTGACCACTGAATAAGTCTACCTATCTAACTAATAGTTATACTTTATACCAGAGACAAATCTTTCAAGCTATATCATTGTATATCAATTTGAAGTAAAAAATTTTAAGAAAATAATTAAATGTGCAAAATTAAGACCCATCTAGATAACTTTTTTATTTAACCAATATCTATAGTCCAATATGCTTTTTTTAGCTTTTTATAATAAATCTAATATAGATAAAATAGCCAAAACCTAAAAACCTTTGAATTTGCAATAAAGCCAAAAAGTTAGTTTTAGGCTTAAAATATATAAGGATACGAGGCCAACTCCTCTGTTGGAGGAGAAAGGGGAAGAACTCCCATCACCAGAATTCATCAGCTAAATCCTATGACCCAAATCCCATCATCCAAGTCCTCTCTAAAATCCATCAAAATCCTCTCTGTGAAACAGAAATCCATCAAAATTCCCTCCGTGAAACAGAACTCTATCAAAATCCTCTCCATGAAATAGAACTCCATTAAAATCCTCTCCGTGAAACAGAAATCTATCAAAATTCCCTCTGTGAAACAGAACTCCATCAAAATCCTCTCCGTGAAACTTAAATCCATCAAAATTCCCTCCATGAAACAGAAATCTATCAAAATCCTCTCTGTGAAACAGAACTCCATCAAAATCCTCTCCGTGAAACTCAAATCCACTAAAATCCTCTCTGTGAAACCGATATTCATCAAAATTCACTCTGTTAAACGAATATCTATCAATATTATCTCCTTCAAGCAAAAATCCATCAATTTAATCAACAGACTCTGTTAAATTGGAGTGTATTAAAAACGCTTTCTAATTGTCTGGCTTAAATATATGCAAAGAAAAGGATTCAATGGTTAGGGTTAGGGTTAGAGCTGCAAAGTACTGCCTGTTGAAAGGCGCTGATAATATAGTTAGAAGTTGAAGCCCCAAATTTATCTATTGCATCTCGCAAAAATGAGTACAATATTTGCAGAAAGTTAAAAGTATGGAAATTGTTTTTTGAATACTGTGCTTTTAGTTTTCATACTTAAAGCAAACAACTTATATCAGCATTGAAAGATCTTTCCAGCAATATAAGTCTCTTCTTTCAAAGTTCAAAACTTGAGGAACAGTTTGCGTTTGAAATTTCCCAGTTTAAAGCATTGAATATGTGTGACATACATTCACTGCCTACTACAGTGAGAGGCTTGCAAGTTTATGCATTGAATTTCACTGCCCGCCAGTTAGCAAGGGTCCAAGTATATACACGCAGCCACTTAGAATGCCCCCATCCCCCCACTGGAGAGAAAATACACTGCCGAGATAGGAAAAAGTTGTGGCGCAGTCACTCAAAACTGATGCAAATTTTCAGTTCAGAGCAGAAAAAGTGGCCAAAGAAGGTTAAGAAAACAGTTTTCTGCTTTTTTAATAGACTTAATTTTGAAAACTTCAACATTAAAATAGCCTATTTGTTGCGTAGGAAAATTTTACATTGATATATATAAGTCCTGCATTTGAGTTGCCAGCCATTTAGGAGGAGATATGCGTAAAACCCAGCCAGTCGATTGATTGATCCACTCAGCTTTAGATATAAGATAACATTGCTAATGTTGGCCAAATTTTGGTATATTTCCTTTCTAGAATTAAATAATTGTAATCAATATAATAATAATTATGAAAGTTTGTTATCCTATATTACCCATAGTATGTTCCCTAATAGGGTTTTAAATTTGCTTCTTATATGCTTATTTCTTTTTACTCCCTTGCCTTTCATGCAATGCATGTTTTGTTTATTTATCCAATTTTCCTTCCATTGTAAGTCACTGCCAATAGCATGCCTTTGTTCTTAGCTTTATTTTGCTAGTGCCTTTCAGTGTGATCTACTGTCAACCAAATAAATAAGGTATAATTTAATAGAATCAATCTAACTAGCTAATCTATTGTTTATATTGATTTTATCTGACTAAGTTTTGATTGCTAACTTTATTTGCTATCTGCCAAGGAAGCATTTGCTTAGCATTATACCACTATTATTTGCAAGAGGTTAGCAAAATAGGTGGCAATGCCTCTTTGCTGTTTCTAGACACATGGAACCCCTTGCAGCTAAGTCAAGTAAATAGGTATACTACTACTATTACATCACTAATATTGTTATAAATAGGCAAAATTTGTAATAAGAGACTACAATTTTTTCAAAACTTTTGCTTTTTACATATGCCTTTGTTCTTTTAATCTTTTTAAAATAGACATAATTTAACATAGTAGGTCCTATAAAAGTTGTTTTCTAAATAGGAACAATAAAATAAACTTATTGACAAAATAAACACTTCTATATTAAATTTCAATTTTGTTAAAATTACAAATAGGCCTATATCTAGACTAAATTCAAAAATTAAAAGATTAATTAAGATAGTATTCCACCATAGCCATAGCTTTGGCTATGGAATCTTATGGCAAATATGATAAAATAGGTGCCTATGTTAGCTATAGATATGCCTATGTTAGCTAGCTAGGCCCCATAGTCTGGATCATGCTGGGTGCACGCCTGAACAAAAATTGAATAATTACAAATGCACGCCGAAAAAAATTAGTGCATGCCTATTCTCAAAAATATGCCAGTGTTGCGACGATAAATGACCTTTTTTATGTTGTGACAATAAAAGACCTTTTTTCAATTGCATAATAGACCCTTATTATTAGATAATTTTGTTGCTTTTAAGGCTTTTTGGGCGATACTATTTACAGTGGAAAGTTTATACACGCAAAGATTTGTTTAAATACTCTTTTACGAGCTGGAAAAAACCGGAAAGCTTGAAATTTATGCCTAAAAATGAACTTTTTTTCATCTTTTTTCTACTTTACAATAACTCTTACGCATGATTCTATAAAGTGTACGCCAGGTGGGCACGCATACTTTTTTCTCAGGAGTGATGCATGCCAACTGTGCACGCCTAATTTTGGCATGCAAGGCCAATGCACGCCTTAATTTTTGGGTGTATACTTCATGATCTGGAGTGTGGGCTAGGCCTACTCTTATGGCTATATAGAAATATGATAGTTGCTACCACATTCTATAGATTCCCATAGCTATAGTTATTATTTTAAAAAATTGAAAAAAATAGCCCCCCCCTATTAGAAACAGGTAGAGTAAAACAAAGATACTTTAGTAAACTATATTATCAAAGTAATAATGGGATCCCTAGTCCCTACGGCTATGGAATATGGAGAATTGGAATAACCCATAGTTTTGCTTATGGCTACAGCTACAGTACATGGACCCTCCTTATGGCGGAACACTAAATATTTTTGTGAGAAATGAGAATTATATTTATGCTGTTGAGACCCTATCTCTAGAGGTCGGACGGGATCCCGATCCTGATCCCGAAATCTCGGGAACCCGAGGAAAATTGAATTCCCGCGGGACCAGAATCCCGACCCTAAAAAACTCGAGATTCGGGAACAGGTCTTTCGATTAATAATTTATAGAATTAGTGATTACTTGAAGGTATTTTGCTTTAACTTGTACTCGTTACATTATTTACTTTGTTGGTTACAAAACTTCATATCAATTTCATTGTGTTTTACTTCTTGATCTTGACAATCTTTCTCAATTTTGTTTAACTTTACATGGACAATACACTAAAAGACCTGATCCCGATTCCCGAATCCCGATCCTGATCCCGATCCCGAGAAAAAAATTATTCCCGATCCCGATCCCGCCCGAAGATTTCAATCCTGTCCGACCTCTACCTATCTCTAATGTTAAATAGATTCTATATTAGGGACACAGAGCTACCCTCCATGTTTAAGTGTAAACTTTTTAATAGGAGTCTATTAATGACATGGCTGCTGGTACTATAAAGACTTCATTGACATAGCCATTGGCAATGCTGTCTCTAGTGGGAGATGTGTTCTATATTGTATAGACTAGACTGTGAATGGTCAACCCACTTTGTAAAAGTCAATAATGGCAAAAATGATTTTGCAGTATATTTTTTGTCTAGGCCGAGGCCCAAACTTAGGAGTCTTGTAACTGGCTTGTAATTCTAAATTCTAATTTTCTGCCAATGGATTTATAATTATGCTTATTATGCTGGTTGAGAGCCTACGAACTAAATTATTACAAACTACAACTAAGAGTAAAAAATACAGAATATTCTAGGAATTGGAAGTCGGCCTTGTTATAGTTATAACGCATCGAGCTAAAAAATAAAAAATCGATTCAATGCAGCAGCAAAGATAAATATATGTAAGCTCCTCCTTTCATCTCATCATTAGGGCATGGATGAATTCAGAATTTCATGCATCCGTTAGTTAGATTCAATAAATATTAAATAGTCGTCGTCGATTATTTGAAATTTTGTAAAATTTTATGTTGTTAAAAAAACAAATACAATCTGTCATAAGAAAGCTATTGTAAGCAGTTATTTCTCTCTTAACTTTCAGAGAATAATGTCAAGTTTTACTTGTATTGTTATCCGGTGAAATATTGACATTTAATCCATTACACCAAAACATTTACGCATAAAGCAGATTTAGATTTATAGTATATTGTCGACATTTTACGACATAGTACGACATTTTTGGAACTAGAGATTCGCTGAGATAATCATTTAAAACATTTTAATAGTAACTACTGGTAAAATAGGCCGATCTTGGCAATTTTTCTACGTCTATGCTGCTGCATATTACATTTTTTTCCAAAAAAACTCATTTTTGTTTCCTATAAATCATAAAAATGGGGGGATATATCCCCGTATCCCCCCCTAGATACGCCCCTGATATTGTGACAATTTCGTTGCAGAATTTTTGAGATTATAATTTTATTCGATACTTCTAGCTGACTAGCTTTTTTGCTAGGTACCACATAGAATTAAAACATTCGTGTAGGATACAGAATTCGTGTAGGATAATCAATATTCCTGATTCGCATCAGGAAAAAATTGATTCGTTATACTACTTAACTTATTGCCATTGTATTTAGCATACTCTGGCATAGTTAAGCCTTAATAATAATAATAATAATAATAGTTACGCCCCACGCCAGCCACAGAAGTGGCCAAAAGGGGGAGCGTCAAATCGCGCGTTTCAGAGCTAGGTCTCTAAAGTGCTTCACACCGGCCGCCTGGCTGGGTGCTCGCGCATCTTCAAAAAGGCGGTCGACGTAGCGGGCTGATCGTCCCTGGCCACGCCTGCGCGGTCCCTGCGGTGTCCACAACAGGACGTCCTGCAGCGGCTCTGGGCAGTAAGCTTCGGCCCGGATGACATGTCCGGCCAGCCGCAGGCGCCGCTGACTCAGCAGGGCAGAAGGCCGCGTCAGGCCTGTGCGCTTGTACAGGGACTTGGTTGTCTCGCTGCCAGGGCCGCGGCGGGCGCCGAAAGCGGCGCGGACTAGGGCCGCATGTGCCGCGTCGAGCTGCGCCTCAAGCGCCCCGGTCAGCGTCCAGGTCTCAGCATTGTGCAGCAGGGCGGTCTCAACAACTGCCTGGAACAGCTGGGACCTGGCGCCGTCGGACAGGGCCTCGGAGAGCAGCACCGCCCGCACAGATCGGAAGGCAGCCCAGGCCTTGCCGCCGCCGCAGTCAAGCCGTCCAGCAGCCGTTGGGCGCCTTCGGCCGTCGAAGACAGCAGGGCGAGGTCGTCCGCGTAGCCAAGGACAGACAGTTTCTTCTCCGGGTGCAGTCTACTGGTGCGGGTCAATAGTTAAGCCTTAAAGGTTGCACTATTGGCGAATGAAGAGTCCTCTTCCTACATTTCAGTAGTTCTTGGCTTGTGCATGTATACATGTCCACGTTGTATGTACGTGCACATTCACGTGCACAGTATGTGTAGTAGCAATACATGTTAGCTCAATCCATGCATGAACCCTTGAATCCTTGATACTAATTATTTAAGTCCTTTTTTCCTTCTATTTACTTTCAGAAGCTTTAAAAATATTCTGTAATTAAGATTTTGAGTTTTGATTCTATGCAGCGAGAGACACTATATAATGTCATCCTCTGTAGTTTCAGCAAACGAATTTTTTTAAATGGTCGATAAATATAACTGCATCACGTTTTGCTGTCTTTTCAAATTAAAATGAAAATTTTGGGCAAAATGTGCTTTGAAGTTGAAAACAAATACTTTTTGTTAGTCGAACATGTACCACAAGTACGTGTATTAAACAAAAATATCGAGAATAAACATAAACTTGATAAACCTGACATGAAACTTGATATCACACGGCGGACAAATTAAGCAGGATTATACAACACGATATTGCATGTTATATTGATAGCGTTGTATGGCATCGGACACTGTAATGCATTAATCAATTAACTAATACATTTACACAACGGGTGCCATATGCGATTAAAAACTATTCCTTGCAGGTTTCATCTAAACGGATATGAAACTGGTTGCATGATCGTGTGTGGAGCTATAAGTTTAACGACAGTAAATGTATAACATCTATACTTGAATGCAATGCTTTCTTGTTGATCATCTGGTCGAGAATTTTAACAAAGACTGGACAGAAAACACGCATAATTAGTAAAGCGTTTGATTATTTGTCAAAACAGATACGACTCAACTGCAAACCAGCAGCAAGCCTTGCTACTCAGGGAAGTTTTGCATTGCTGTTGAGCAGGTGAAATACCAGCACAGCCAAGACTGTGTTCACGATCAGCACGAACAGCAGGAGAAAGTGCTCCTGTACCAGCTCCTTCAATGGCAAGGATAGGTTGGTTAAGCTAGTGTAATATAATGTACATGAATAGGATTCTACAGTAATGAATCAGAACGACGTGAGAATAAGGAGCCACAGTATTGCAACTTTCTATTGAATTCTAAAAGAAAAAGCACACACAATTTCTAGCAGAATGGGTCAGCCACAAAAGCACGAGCTGCAGGGCAGTTGCTGAACGAGCCGGTGACGCGCCGGGGAAGCCCCAAAAGTTTCCTCTCCCTCAAGATGAAGAACTTTAAGAAGAATAAAATAAGCTGTTTGGCTTCCATGGCTTTTTTGAGTCTTTACACACACAAGCGGCCGGACACTATACTGTCCGAACCCAGAACCCATGACCCGTACAACTGGGCACTACTGTCCGAACCCAGAACCCATGACCCGTACAACCGGACACTACTGTCCGAACCTTAACCAGAAAAACCGGACACTGTTTTCCGAACCCAAGTCATAAAACCGGACATCACTATCCGAATCTAGAACCCACACAATCGAACATTACTCTCCGAACTCAAAACGCACACAACAGGAAAATACTGTCCGAGCCTGAGCCCACACAGTCAGACACTAATGTCCGAACTCAGGACCCACAAAACCGGACATCCCGTCCGCCCGCAAAGCGACTCACCCCAGTATTCAGCCGCAGCCAGTTAACCACTCGCCAAAATGCGTGAGCCGCCGCCGCCCCAGACAGTCGAGCAGCAGCGGCGAACGTTGAAGAAGACGTCCTTGTTGTCCTGCTCGGAGTTGAGTCCGTCGACGACCTGCCGCTGTTAGTGGCCGCCTGCGGCTCCTCCAGCGACAGCAGCAGCAGCCGGCGCCAGTGCTGAGAAGCGGTGGTAGGATCTTGAACTCGAAGGGATGTGGAGCAATTCGAAGAAGGCTCAATGGAGGCGCAGCGGCTGCACAGGAGGCGGCGACGCAAGCCACCTCGGGAGACGAAACTGTGCAGCGGGTCATCGACTGGCAGCCGCTTGCACTCCTGGGAGAGGCGCATAGAGCGAGGAAGATTAGGATTTTCAAGCACCAATTTGAGCAAAAGAGATAGCATCGTGTATAGATAGAGAAGTGTACACCCTGCGTCTTCAAAGTCATGTGTAAAGCTTAGATGCGTACACCTGACAAAATTTTAGAATCATACGTGTAGCTTGTAGAAATAGAATTAATGGTAGCTACTAAGATTTCTGAACTCCAACCAACACAACCGGACACTCCAGCTGTCCGAAATGTTAAACACAAAACTGACACTTCCACTGTCCAAAACCTTAAAAAGGACCGGACACTCCTGCTGTCCGAAACCTTAATCACAAACCGGACACTCCAGCTGTCCGAAACCTTAATCACAAAACCGGACACTCCTGCTGTCCGAAACCTTAATCACAAAACCGGACACCCAAGCTGTCCGAAACCTTAATCACAAAACCGGACACCCAAGCTGTCCGAAACCTTAATCACAAAACCGGACACTCCTGCTGTACGAAACCTTAATCACAAAACCGGACACTCCAGCTGTACGAAACCTTAATCACAAAACCGGACACTCCGTCTGTCTGAAACCTTATCATAAAACCGGACACTCCAGCTATCACAAGCTATCCAGCCTAGCACAAATGCTTACCCTCACATCAGCAAGCACTGCATCTCCATCTTCTGCCCTCTGCTGCTGCTGTCGCTGCCGCCGCTGCTGGTTCTGCATCTCCTCCAGCTTGAGCAGTTCCAGCCTCCGCTGCCGGCCCAGCTGAGCAGCTTCCTCCCTGGACATCAGGCCGCGCCGCACGATGTATCGACAAACGCTGACATCCGGCAAGCTGCCTTCGCCGAGATCTTTGCATAGTCGAGCCTGCGACTCGATACGACAGAGTCGATGCTGCTGAAGCTGCTGGGGATGCCGAAGGCTGCGCTGATGAGGCAGCGAATTCTGCTTCCGATTGTTATAACGATGAGGCGAAGAGATTGCGGCCGCGGCTGTGCTGGAAATCGAGTGCAGAACGCGTTTGCGAACGCCGTTCTCGATGATGAAGGTGGCGGCGCCTGCAGACTGCTGCCGGTCTCTGCTGATGAAGTCAGTTAGTTATTTGGTACTAACGGTGTGCGTGATTCAGCTAGTGAAATATGATGTGGCTACTCAACTTTGGTTTGTGTCAGATAGGGTGTGACAACCAGCCTCAGTTTGTGTCAGATAGGGTGTGACAACCAGCCTCAGTTAGTGTCAGATAGGGTGTGACAACCAGCCTCAGTTTGTGTCAGATGGGGTGTGACAACCAGCCTCAGTTTGTGTCAGATGGGGTGTGACAACCAGCCTCAGTTTGTGTCAGATGGGGTGTGACAACCAGCCTCAGTTTGTGTCAGATGGGGTGTGACAACCAGCCTCAGTTAGTGTCAGATAGGGTGTGACAACCAGCCTCAGTTTGTGTCAGATGGGGTGTGACAACCAGCCTCAGTTTGTGTCAGATGGGGTGTGACAACCAGCCTCAGTTTGTGTCAGATGGGGTGTGACAACCAGCCTCAGTTAGTGTCAGATAGGGTGTGACAACCAGCCTCAGTTTGTGTCAGATGAAGAGTTGCTATCGAGAGTCAGTTTGTGTCAGCTGGGGTGTGGCAATCAGCCCCAGTTTGTGTCAGATGAAGAGTTGCTATCGAGAGTCAGTTTGTGTCAGCTGGGGTGTGACAACCAGCCCCAGTTTGTGTCAGATGAAGAGTTGCTATCGAGAGTCAGTTTGTGTCAGCTGGGGTGTGGCAATCAGCCCCAGTTTGTGTCAGATGAAGAGTTGCTATCGAGAGTCAGTTTGTGTCAGCTGGGGTGTGGCAATCAGCCCCAGTTTGTGTCAGATGAAGAGTTGCTATCGAGAGTCAGTTTGTGTCAGCTGGGGTGTGGCAATCAGCCCCAGTTTGTGTCGGATCGGAGGTCTATCTGATGTTGAAATGCGGCTAGAGTAAACTACAAAATCCAATCACAAGTACAAGATATACTATTAGCAGCCATGGCAACCTGTTCTGCTCTTCGTCGTGCACCGACTCTCTCATCCTTTGCGGGACGAGCAAGAAAACTGGACTATGCAGATAATTAAATATTTAACAGTCCTTATTCTATAAGGACTGAGCAAGCAGTGACGCTAGGACTAGGGGGATTGGGAGAGAGAGGGAGAGTAGCATGTCATGTTCCGTGACCAGTCTGTCGAAATTGTCAATCCGATGCTCCGATGCAGACTCTTTTAGTTTTCGGCTTTCCAGCAGAGTCAGTCCAGTCTAAGAAGATTATCTAACAGATTCTAACTGGACTAAAATTCATGATTAAATGTGTAAACTTTTCGATCGTAAGAAATGTACTTTTATGAATCGAACAACGCTGGTGTCTGAGTGCCGCTTGAAATTAATTTACAGCTAAACTATTGCCGTATTGAATTCACTAGGCTTACTAAATGTACATCGAAGCAAAAAAATCAACCACCCAGTGAAAAAAAGTTCAATATACAATCCCCAAATCTGCAGGCGCAGAGGTCGATAAACTTTCAAGAGACCACACCCCACTCCGCGGACACTGCGGTCGATAAACTTTCAAGAGACCCACCCCACTCCGCGGGCGCTGCGGTCGATAAACTTTCAAGAGACCCATCCCACTCCGCGGGCGCTGCGGTCGATAAACTTTCAAGAGACCTACCCCACTCCGCGGACCCTGCGGTCGATAAACTTTCAAGAGACCCACCCCACTCCGCGAGCGCTGCGGTCGATAAACTTTCCAGAGACCCAGCTCACTCCGCGGGCGCTGCGGTCGCTAACTTCAAGACACCACCCCCACTGCACACAAACCAATACTTTACCTATGCGACGAATCTTCAAGTTCGGCCGGGCCAACTAACGTCGATGGACGCGCCGAGTTTGAGCCCAGCAGGGACGGCAAGGTGCGCCGCCGGCTCCTGCCCAAGGAGCCGCCGCTCACCTCGCTGAGTCCACTGTCGGAATCACCTCGGTGATTGGCATTGCTGTTTGCAGCTCTACCAGCATGTGGCACATTTGCGGTTCCGGCCCCAGAAGCGGCGGCAGCGGCAGCGGCTGTTGCCGCAGCTGCTAACGTGGCCCGATCCGAAGCAACAAAACCGCTGTTGCTTGGCGAATCTTCGAACGACGAGTCGCGACCAAGGCCGCTGTCCCGCTTTCTGCGGTAGAGGCTCGGAGCCGCTCTGATTGTTGAGACAAGAAAATTAGAACTCAGAGTTAGAAATAAAAATTATGTTGCTTACTCTTGCATGTAATTGAGAAACCGGGAACCGGAGAAACCGGGAACCGGAGAAACCGGGAACCGGAGAAACCGGGAACCGGAGAAACCGGGAACCGGAGAAACCGGGAACCGGAGAAACCGGGAACCGGAGAAACCGGGAACCGGAGAAACCGGGAACCGGAGAAACCGGGAACCGGAGAAACGGTTCCACAAAAAGACGCACCTGTACTGGTCAAAGTGGTCAATCGCCGGCGCAGAGTCCAGGACCCTCGCCAGGGGTTCCACTCTGTCCCGGTATCGCGCCTGGGCCGCTGGTGCAGCAGCTTCTGCCGAAGGTGTCGCTTCCGCGGATTCCGGTTCGGCGGACGCTGCGGCGGCTGCGGCGCTCCTAGCAGCTGCTGGGGACAAGCGAAAGCTGCCCCTCCGACTGCCGCCGACCTGTGTGCAGCGAGTTCAATTTCCTCCATCAGCACAGCTATATTCACATTCCAACGTATATATACTGTATACTTGTAGTGAGACAACAATTGTGCAGAAAGCAAAGTTTATTCACTGTGGCGATGTCAACCAAGCTTACCACTGTTCCTCACATTTACAGCAGAGTGTTAAATCGACTGCTATTCAATCACCAGCGCAGGGGGTGCAGGTGGCCGCAGCCTTCCTTAATCGGCTTCACAAAACTGCGCTCCTCAAAAAATAAGAATTTGATCCTCTGGCTTAAGAGACAGGCGCACCCGCTAAGAGACAGGAGCGCCCACCAAGAGACAGGCGCCCACTAAGAGACAGGGGCGCCCACTAAGAGACAGGGGCACCCACCAAGAGACAGGGGCATCCACTAAGAGACAGGGGCACCCACTAAGAGACAGGGGCGCCCACTAAGAGACAGGGGCACCCACTAAGAGACAGGGGCATCCACTAAGAGACAGGGGCACCCACTAAGAGACAGGGGCACCCACCAAGAGACAGGGGCATCCACTAAGAGACAGGGGCACCCACTAAGAGACAGGGGCGCCCACTAAGAGACAGGGGCACCCACTAAGAGACAGGGGCATCCACCAAGAGACAGGGGCACCCACTAAGAGACAGGGGCGCCCACTAAGAGACAGGGGCATCCACTAAGAGACAGGGGCACCCACCAAGAGACAGGGCCCCACCGGGTATGGTTTTAAACAAATTACAAAAGGAATTACAGCACAGCGAGAATGTCTGCGAGATGAGACTTCCCGCAGCGTTCGCCCTGACTCCCCGTATGCCTTGTGTGGGTTTTTCATCAAGGATGCGACTTGAGTCTCCGAGGCTCAATAGCCTCTTGCGTGGGCGTGCGGCACAGCAAATATGCGAAATTCCTATCCATTTTTTGCTATTTTCCAAATATCCTAATGGAAAAAATGCTGTGTAAATGTCGGTGGGGTTTTTTTAATTCAGCAGTGGAGCCGAGAGAGAGGTGACAGAAGTGCGCGGTTCAATAGGGTTTGGAGAATGGGAGATGCGGATTTTGGCGTCTGCTGCCTCTGCAGAGCATCCGGTTACAGAATAATACGAGCGTAAATGAAAAAATATAGTGTTTATTATTGTATATTGATAAATTAAATAATAGGATAAAGAATCTGTGCGAAAACCCGGCTCTCATTCTACTGCAGTAATATTGATATTCATAATAACAATAATAATTTATTACACCTGCCCTAATGCGCAGATCTAATACCAACAGCTCAGACGCAGCTATTGCGCGGCGCATCTGAAGGCTGCGTACGGCTGTTCAGTCCAAGGACTGGGGGGTCGCCACACACACCCTCAATTACCCCAGCTAATGCTGGCACCCATTTTACTTGCTCAAGGACACCTATTGTTCCGAGTAGGTCGAGAATCGAACCCCCGACCTTTCAGCCGTGAGTCCGACGCTCTAACCACTAGGCTACGAGCATACTAAACACCAGCTAATATTCTGCATTAGTTGACAACATGATGAAAAATTCTGGCATATCCCGGTAGCCTTGGTCATCTTTAGACACAGCATAACACCGATTCGACTGCCTTACCTTTCTTCTTTCAAATGCTGATACTCGTATTTGACTCTTAGCGTTTGACCAGTGTTGAGGGAAGCAGTCATATGTTTGGGGCTGTAGCACAAAATTTTACTGTTAGAAATTTCGAATGGCAATACTTTGGGGTAAGCAGGGGTTAGGGGTAGCGGGGTTTAGGGGTAGCGGGGGTTAGCGGGGTTTAGGAGTAGCAGGGGTTAGGGGTAGCGGGAGTTAGGGGTTAGCGGGGGTTAGGGGTAGCGGGAGATAGGGGTAGCGGGAGTTAGGGGTTAGCGGGGGTTAGGGGTAGCGGGGGTTAAGGGTAGCGGGGGTTAGGAGTAGCAGGGGTTAGGGGTTAGGGGTTAGGGGTAGCGGGGGTTAAGGGTAGCGGGAGTTAGGGGTTAGCGGGAGTTAGGGGTTAGTGGGGGTTAGGGGTAGCGGGGGTTAAGGGTAGCGGGGGTTAAGGGTTAGCAGGGAGCCTGAAAGATACTCAACAATTTCAAAGTCCCTCCAAAAAAATAATAAATCTTTCCATTGACAGAGACAGCCGGAAATAATTACAGACAAAATAGCGGCTAAGCTAAAGAAGTACCGAAACCCCACTGGCTTTAAAATTCTGCAGTCAGAATGCTCCTTAAATCAAGACGTTTTTGGTGGTCGGCGGCACGCACTCGCAGCTCTTTCATTTATTCCCTGCTTCCATGAATTTGTAGCTACGAGCGTATATGCCAATTTTTGCACTTTTACGACTAAGTTGACAGTTTTAGGCCTTACAGTATAGGCGATAAATTTTTTGTTTATTTTCTTCGGTGGAAAAATATTTATACCGATTCATTTTTCCTGTACCGAGGGGCTGCTCATACGAATCAAACATACGACTCTAACTTCCGCCTTACAGCAAACATAAAAGTTAGACCCTTTTTTTAATTTTCAAAAAGACAAAGAAAGCGGGCTTGGAAACGGAAGCAAAAAAAGTACAAAATCAATTCCAACTTTTTCAATCGTTCTCACCTGCAGCACAGAGTCAGCCACCTGTAGGCAAGCATTTGCCGAGGCACTATTGCTATTATTGCTACCTGGCCTAGCAGGCGAAGACTCCTCTATGTGGTGCTGGCGAGTTAGCGACCTGTTAGTGGATGCAACGCGGTGATTGGCAGGAGGCGAAGCCCTGGACGCTCTAGATCGAGCCGTTGTCAATGACAAACTGCTTAATACGTCTGTTTCTGTGCGTCGTTTCAGGAAATCAGGACCTGAAGGGTTCAAATATGATGTGGGGTAGTACATAATTTAAATTTTATAATCTCTTTTACATACCCGATACGAGAAAAAAAGACGGGCAGGACATGCCTGTTTATAGCTTCAAGAATAAGAACAAAAAGTCCACATTTAAATGTACACCGTTTTCAAACTTTTGTACATTGAGTTTACAAATAGCTCGTAAAACTTAAACCCGACTCTGTCTTACTGTGTTTTCTCTCTGCGACTTTCACGAATGTACATTGCAGTGTACATAGAAGTTTCTGAACCTTTCCATGCCAGAACAAACCCTTTTAATTTCATCTAATTGATGAGGTTTTAGTAGGGCTATAAAGTAGTCACGTGACCACAGTTTAAGTCGGCTAGCTTTTCTTGCTTTTCTTATCTTATCTTTTTCTTATCTTTCTAACTTTATAACAAATAACAACCCGCGTATACAAGTAGGGGTTGGGTAACAATCCGTTGATAAGCGCAAGACTTTTTTATCAACGTTCGCGGCGAGTCGTAGAGATATTTTTATTGAACGGAATAACAAAATTTGCATTAGAAAGTTTCA
Source organism: Macrostomum lignano (assembly GCA_002269645.1). Classification (NCBI taxonomy): domain Eukaryota; kingdom Metazoa; phylum Platyhelminthes; family Macrostomidae; genus Macrostomum; species Macrostomum lignano. The sequence goes on along the minus strand of NIVC01002079.1, from coordinate 191,434 downwards.
TTGTTAACTACATTATTTTAGAATTAATTTTTCAATACAAAGTTTTTGCCGTAAGAAGTGTCAAGTTTTTTAACAATAAATATTGGCAATAGCATTAGCTTCTCATAATTGTGACACTCGCTATACATCGCTAAACCTCGATTTTCTTAGAAACAAGCTAAAGGCCGTCGAGGAAAGCAATATTCCTGTCTTATCGCTAGTGCATTTAAGCTTTTTTAACTAAGCGTTCTTCAGGAACATTAACGGATTTACACTTGTGAACGATTTGTTTTAGTGATTTGGATGAATGATTTGCATTAACGACGCCCGACGCGAAAGATAGTACTTCTCAAAGTTTACCCAACCTGATGGAAAACAAACGACTTGTTATTATTGTTGCAATGTTAGTTTCCTGTTATTTTACTCATTCGAACTGACTGATCCAATCAGGGAAACTCGCTCACCCGGCTGATGGAAGTCGGGCGCGAACTCCCGCGCGACCCTGCGAGCCGACTCACTGTCCAGTCTGGCCTTCTCCGCGGCCGCATCTGCCAATGCCGCTTTCTGTTGGCTGACTTGCTGCCTGCAATTTGTTTATTTCATTTCAAGTTCAGTTCGGAGCGTTTAAGACTTTAAGCAAAGCCGGGAGAGGCTTTCCTAGAAAAAAAAAACGGAATGAAGAAAAGCTGGGAACTCGGCAAAAACAAGCTTAAACACTGCGTGGGCGGCCGAACTGCCTAAACAGCCTAACAGGCAGCTGGCAAGACAGATGCACTTGATGCAATTAGATTCAAGCACGGCGTAAGGGTGCCAGGCTGAGGGAATTGGGGGGGGGGGGGTGCTAGAGCGCCGCAGGGCCTCAGAAAGGCAGGGAAGAGAAAAAGAACAGAGAGCCAGCTCATTAGGCTGACTTTTTCTACTCAGGCCGCGGCAATCTAGAGATCGGAAATTCCTGAAAAAAACTACCAATAACCCCTTTCCCGATTCGGCCAGACTCTCTCACTCTCTCCATCTTGATATATCCGCGTTCCATCTTTTAAGCTCGAGGCTCCGGGCGCACTTTGATTATTTGCTCCACTGCTTGCTCCCGTTATTCCACTCGTTGACTAGCACCGTCTCACTCTTTTGGGGAGAAGGGAATTCGGTCTTTTAGGGATATTTTTGAACAGTCAGCATGAGCGAAATTGATTCCTCCCGGCTGCCAGCCTTAGCAGCCCAGCAGATTTTCATCTCAGCTTGCCCTCTCGCGCGCCCAGAGATTAGAATAGGGATTAGAAGTGGCGCATAAAAATTCTCATAAAAATATTTGCGGTCCAGCTACTGCCGGCAATAAGTTAGGCAATGTGATTGCTGATTCAGCCCCTCCCCCAAATGCATTTCGCCTCCAAAGACGTGCCTGAGATCCCGGCTACGCCACTGATGCCAGAACGAGTTACAAAATCCCAGTCAGAACTGCATCCTCAGTGCTATCCCACAGCCTCGGTTGCCTCTGTTCCCCAAACACTCACCTGCTCTGCGCATTCTCAGCCCGTTTCAGAGCCTCGGCCATCGCCACTCGAGCCTCCCTGACCGCCGTGTCAACTCTCTCCCTCAGCCGGGAGCTCTTCAACAGGAACAACCGGCCTCGGCGGGCGGTTGACACGTTCAACAAGTTTCCCCTGTACTTTCCGGCCTCGCAGCTGCCGTCCGGAAATGTGGTGGCCCCGTAACCATGGCGACGGTTGCCCTCCCATTCGCCTTCGTATTTCAATCCGTCGCTGCGCTCCGCGACTCCCAGGCCGCAGCGCCGGTCCTGCTTCCACTCGCCGCAGAACACCTCAGTCACGGACGGGTCCAGGGGCTCCTCATACTCTGCGTCTTCGCCTGCTCTGAGCTCGCCGCTACCGGCTGCCGACACCGACGCCCCGGACGCCGGGGAGGCTCGTTCGCTGATGGCCGAGCGGACTGAGCTGGATCGATGGCCGAGGAATCGACGCCGGATCTGCTTTTGCTTGTCCAGCTGCTGCTGCTGCTGATGATGAGGTCCCGGTGACGGCGATGGGGACTCTTGCGGCTGCTGTTGCTGTTGCTGCTTCTGCTTTTGCTGTTGCTGCTGCTCGATGTCGCCGGCGGATCTCTGCTTCCTCAGCCGGCCGAGCAGGGCCCGGCCGAGCGATGTGCCCCCGCCGGTTGCTCGCAGCCTTCGTCGCAGATAACCTGCCGATTAGCATTGCTCTCTTTAGCGAGTGGTCCCAGACTCGATTTTATCTGCTAGCTATTCTCTTTACAACCTGGAGGGAGCAACGTCTGACGCTTGCGCACGTAGGCGCTAGGGATATCATCCAGACTATACTGTGCTGCACTCTGCAGAATGGGCCTGTGTACGGATCCGTGAGGTCAGCAGCGAAGCGGGATGAGCGCTTCAAGACCCGGGGCCCCGGGGCGTCAGTTACAAAGTGCCACCACCTATGCATACACGAGCTGAGTAAGCATGCACTTTAACTAATGCTTACCTGGCGAGTTCGGGTTGCTGTCCTCAGCTCCTTCTCCCGAGGAGGCTGTGACCTCGGCTTCGCAGTGCCGGCTGCTCAGGACGAAACCGGCCCTGAACTCGTCGCCAGGCAGTCGACGCCGTCTGCGACCTTCCGGACGCTCGGCATCTTCGGTGACGGCAGCGTCGTCTGGTCGAGCCGATCGAAGCGACGTCAGCGACTCGTCGCGATGTCTGCCGGCGGTGGCGGAGGCGGCGGTGTCGGAGGCGGCGGTCGCATCGGCGGCTTCGTCTCGATACGGAGCGGCGAGGCCGAACGGCACCGACTGACGAACTCCAAGACCGTGACGGGTGCCGTGAAACCAGCAGCCCGAGTAGGTCCCTGCCGATCGGATTGCAGGTCAACCGGTGAGGCAAGAGGGATTTTCTGGGGCAAGAAGTTTCTATGAAAATTAACTGCGAAAATCTCCCTGATGAGGAAATTGGAACCCACTGACGTATGACTGCCAGTGAAATTTGACTGCCAGTGACATTTTGAGTGCCAGTGACATTTTGAGTGCCAGTGACATTTTGAGTGCCAGTGACATTTTGAGTGCCAGTGACATTTTGAGTGCCAGTGACATTTTGAGTGCCAGTGACATTTTGAGTGCCAGTGACATTTTGAGTGCCAGTGACATTTTGAGTGCCAGTGACATTTTGAGTGCCAGTGACATTTGACTGCCAGTGACATTTTGAGTGCCAGTGACATTTTGACTGCCAGTGACATTTTGACTGCAAGTAACGCAAATTGAGTTGCAAAAAATGACTATAAAAAGAATTCGACAGTTTGCTGGTTGCAAGCAAGCTGGAAGTACCCGGGTCAGAGAAGCTTTATGAGATTCGCAGAATAGCGAGAGAAAAAGACCAACCCCACACTATCTTGTCTATTATTTATATTCCTCATTTTGTCCAAGCATCGAACGCATGTTGGCTCCAAAGGTGGCCCCACTGTGTGGGGGAGAATTTTTCCAATTTCACCGCAAGACGGTATGATCTCTGGGAGGCTGCAGCAGCAGCAAAAGTATGAAGCTTTGTCACTCAGCGAGACAGGGAGACTGCAGACTCCCCTGGGAACCTTTTTGAGTACACTAGGAAGTCTAGTAGCCAGAGTCCAGGAATTTAATTAGACCACCAGCTTGGTGACTGTCGATAGCAGAGCAGGCCAGAGAGCGCACAGGGTCGGCTGCGGTGGCAAGACGGCGACTCGACAAGATTTTTGCGAGAAACTATATATAGCTAAAATTATTGATGAAACTTCAGGGGATTCTGTCTCATATCTTTCCCCCAGTGTCAGACTGCCGAACAGTCTTAGAAACGGGTAGCGCTATTCGGTTGGTTTCCCAAAAACTGCCGCACAAAAACTTAGGGCTGCGGGCGAATATCCAAAAGTGCATTCCCTGAGACAGGCGCAGTCACCTTTAGTCCGCCCAGGAAAGCTAAAAACTCGGTCGGTCAGAAAGATCCTTGGATATCTTTTTGGTTTGAATTTCGTGCCACAGATCTGCACGCCTTCTTTTGCCCTCTGCTTTCCAATATCCCCCCTAGCAACTCTCCAAGTTTCCTTTAGCAGTGCTTCACACTTTCCCGGCAAGCTCTCGTCCGACCTGCCTCTCCTACTCGCATTTCCTAAATTCCCGACCTCTCACTTCTGCTTCTCTTCCGAATGCAAAGCAACTGAAAGCGGCTCTGTGTCGCACCCTACTCTCCGTCTTTTATCAATCCCGTCCTCTCGCCCCTTTCAAAACAACATCTCAGATAACCAGGGCTCCAGCCCGAGGCCGCCGAAAAAAACGTCGAGCAACATGGGCGGCCGAAATCACAGCTGTTCCACATCAATTTTCCTCAGCCCAATTTTATCGCTGATTGCCAAATTTGGGCTGTCAGCATCTCTCGGCTTTCTCAATTCTTATAATTGCAGTGCTCTTCTCCGCTCTTTTCAGAACGCGACAATATTTAATGCGTCTCAAATGTGATGGCGTCACTACAGCATGCGTCCCTCATCTGCATCAGAGCCCGGTGCTCAGCCAAACACCTCCATAGCATGCCTGCCTGTCCGTCCCCCAGGATAAAATTGGGAAGCAAAATCTCTTCCCTCCCTTCTGCAGCCTCCTTTGCCGCATCTCTCCTATCTCTGTCTATCCTTGTCTTTCTTTGCTCTCAAGACCGCCTGCTAATTGACGGTGAGCTCGGCTTCAGCCGCTCCTTCCATAGCCGAGCCCGCTGATTCAGTTCCGCTGTGTGGTTAATAAAACAGGATTGAAGAGCTGCACTGCTCTCCCGCCTCGATTCCTTCTCCCTTCCCCCTTCCCCCAGTGACCAAGCATACATACTTTATCCCATGCTTGCAGCACTTGCCATAGCAACAGCAGCACGCATTAACCTGAATAACTAAGCTCGCACTTATCGATAGCATGCGATGCGATGCAGTTTTTTTAAGTTTAAATCGAATCTGCTCGCATTGTGGACTGTAAAATTAGAGGGGCAAATATTTCATAGCGAGCTGGTGCGCTGGTGTTAATCAAGTGTTAATCAATGAGTTTGCGTTATGAAGCTTTTGTTGCGAGGCTTTGTTTGCCTGGCGTAATGGACTGGATATCGATTTTTTGCATTGACAGCGCTCCAGCTCAACAACTGCCTCTGCATAGCCGGTGCTTGCTTGTAGCGGAGTTCAATGGGTTGCACACTTGGCAGTGGGTTCTCGGGTGACAGTGTTGGGGTGACAGTGTTGGGTTGACAGTGTTGGGGTGACAGTGTTGGGGTGACAGTGTTGGGGTGACAGTGTTGGGGTGACAGTGTTGGGTTGACAGTGTTGGGGTGACAGTGTTGGGGTGACAGTGTTGGGGTGACGGTGTTGGGGTGACGGTGTTGGGGTGACGGTGTTGGGGTGACAGTGTTGGGGTGACAGTGTTGGGGTGACAGTGTTGGGGTGACAGTGTTGGGGTGACAGTGTTGGGGTGACAGTGTTGGGGTGACAGTGTTGGGGTGACAGTGTTGGGGTGACAGTGTTGGGGTGACAGTGTTGGGGTGACAGTGTTGGGGTGACAGTGTTGGGGTGACGGTGTTGGGGTGACGGTGTTGGGGTGACAGTGTTGGGGTGACAGTGTTGGGGTGACAGTGTTGGGGTGACAGTGTTGGGGTGACAGTGTTGGAGTGACAGTGTTGGGGTGACAGTGTTGGGGTGACAGTGTTGGGGTGACAGTGTTGGGGTGACAGTGTTGGGGTGACGGTGTTGGGGTGACGGTGTTGGGGTGACGGTGTTGGGGTGACAGTGTTGGGGTGACAGTGTTGGGGTGACGGTGTTGGGGTGACAGTGTTGGGGTGACAGTGTTGGGGTGACAGTGTTGGGGTGACAGTGTTGGGGTGACAGTGTTGGGGTGACAGTGTTGGGGTGACAGTGTTGGGGTGACAGTGTTGGGGTGACAGTGTTGGGGTGACAGTGTTGGGGTGACAGTGTTGGGGTGACAGTGTTGGGGTGACAGTGTTGGGGTGACAGTGTTGGGGTGACAGTGTTGGGGTGACAGTGTTGGGGTGACAGTGTTGGGGTGACAGTGTTGGGGTGACAGTGTTGGGGTGACAGTGTTGGGGTGACAGTGTTGGGGTGACAGTGTTGGGGTGACAGTGTTGGGGTGACAGTGTTGGGGTGACAGTGTTGGGGTGACAGTGTTGGGGTGACAGTGTTGGGGTGACAGTGTTGGGGTGACAGTGTTGGGGTGACAGTGTTGGGGTGACAGTGTTGGGGTGACAGTGTTGGGGTGACAGTGTTGGGGTGACAGTGTTGGGGCTTTTATCTGTACCCTCGGATGCAATAAAAGCCAATTTTCTTACTGCAACGACCACCTGACTCGTCCCATCTCACAATCAATAACGCTTTCGTCATCCCAATAAGATCCCTTTTTTTCAAGGCACCGGCCGAGTCCCTGGAATTCCCGTGCCGCGGCAAAGATTTAAAATTTAACGCGCCTTTCTCTTTGTCGTTCAGAAAAGCGGCGAAATAAAACACGGCCAGTGTTCGTTTGAAATGAGGATTTTTCTCCCAGTTTAGCTTCTCGGACTGCTCTGGCTTCCCCTGCCTCCCTCCTCCGGTTACCCCCGGCCGCTATTCTCCCTTCCCCGCCTGATCCCAGGCGAGCAAATTAATTGACCCCCCCCCTGAGCCTGGCTATCTCCCATCTCTTCTAAAACCTCGATTAGGCGACTGCTGAAGTCTGGCCGTCCCTTCTCCCGCCGTCGTCTCCTTTCTGCCGTCACGCAATCAGGGAGATCCTGTTATGCTCATTACAGTCCATTATGGGCAGCGAGGGATAAATCTCCCCATAGGCCATCCCTAGCGCTCGCAGGGCTCTGCAGTTGAAATTGAAGACAAAAAAGCAGCAATCTGAGGTTTTCATCAGCCGTAGCGGGCAGCAGTGAGGCCTTCATCAGAGCTCTACATATTTTTGGCTCTGAGTTGAGTGCATTTTTTGGTTTGCGCACAAATCAATCAACTCAAAGAAAATTTTAAAGCACCGATGCCAAAGCCCCAGGCACAGACAGTGTACATGCCGGACGATTAGAAAGTCAGGGCTGCTGTACACCCTGTGTGAGCGTGTGTGTGTGTGTACGAGTGCTGTGCCCGTGTACAGTATTGGCCCTAATAGGCAGATGTGCAACCGACAGCTCAGCCGCAGCTATTGCGCGGCGCATCTGAAGGCTGCGCACGGCTGTTCAGTCCAAGGACTGGGGGTCCTCACACACCCTCAATTGCCCCAGCTAATGCTGGCACCCATTTTACAGCTGGGTGAACTGAACGCAGAGTTAAGTGTCTTGCTCAAGGACACAAATTGTTACGAGTTCGGTCGAGAATCGAACTCCCGACCTTTGAGTCGTGAAGCCGACGCTCTGACCACTAGGCTACCTACAAACCAGGCATCATCAGGCAGGTACACTCCCTGAGGCTGACCCGCACGGCAACCCACCTGGCCGCACACGCAATCAAACCAGGGGCCGCATCGACATGCAATGGTGAGTTCAGCACGCCTGTGTAGCATGAGGCAGACCAGGCTTACTGGTACGAGCTAAGGTCTGCGATCCTACACACCTGCACCCCCTCTATTCTGGTGCAGGAATGGCAGGAGAACTCTCTCCAAGCTGACTCACAAGCAGACCCAGGGGTTCACGCCCCGCATGTGCTCAAGGCAGCTCTAGGGCTGCTGGACTGACTGGGCTCCGGCGGCGGCAACCCATCCGTGGCCTTGGCTTCTGTCTCTACCGTTTTGGGTATGCGGCTAGTCCGCAGGCTCCGGAGGCAGTCCTCCTGCTTCCTTCAAGGGCCCAGTGTAGCACCGCGCTGATGGACCTTTTATTTTTTTATTAGAGGCAGGGGGGTTGTGTGCACCCTGGCGCACTTTAAGCGACATAGGCACACAACCGGCGAGAGGCATTAGTGCCCATTCCGCCGACTCCCCTGAGCAGGCACACAAGCGCGCGGATACGTACGCAGGCACACACTCACACAGGAGGAGTGTACAGCGGCCCTAACTTTATATTATCGTTAGGCATGTACACTTCACTGCGCCTTGGGGGGTGGCTCTCAAGGCCGTTAATTGCACGAGCAGAGCCAAGCCGAGATTCCAATTCAGCCCCAAATTAATGTGACTGCACTTGGAATCGAGCCTGGGTCGCTGGCACACCAGAGCCTGCGCTAGACCGCTGGGCTACGGCCCCTTCTGATGGACCTTTGGTTCGGCCTCTGGTTTTTTCAAGCCGGGCTCTTAGCCGGGGAGTGTCTCAGTTGCTAGCGGTCGGGCCGGTAAGGGCTTAAGCCACCCCCGGTCGCTACCTCTTGGCCTGGCTGTTGGGTTTGGGGTTCCAGCCCAGCTGCTTCTCACCTTTAGCCCCCACTCGCCTTTCAGCGACTTATGGAGCCCCAGCTGCCCGTGGTCGCCAGGGGCTAGCGAAATGGGCGGCAACGCCTCCTCGCTGTTTCCGGACGCACGGAGCCCCCTGCAGCTAAGTCAAGTCAAGGGGTCGCAACGGGAGATTCGGACACCACGGATACTCAAAAGACACCAGCTGTCTCCAACGTTTCTAGACAAGCGCCGTCAAGTTCTCACCTCCATCAGCGTAGGTCTCAACCCCAGCTCCGTCCTGCATGCCGAGCTGCCAGGTGCCTTCGTACCGCGCCCCGCTCGAGTCGCTGCATCGAACGCCGTAGCGGCCCCTGAAGCCGGTCATCCACTCGCCGCGGTACACCCAGCGGCCTTTGGCTTCAACGCCCAGGCCGTGCCGCTTGCCCTGACGCCACTCGCCCTCGTAGGTGTTGCCGCTGGGCCAGATGTACACCCCGGACGCTTCGAAGCCGTCCTGCCAGCTGCCGGAGAACTCGCCCTGACCGCGCGGCCCCGTCACCAGGCCTGGGCCGTGGGCGCGGCCTTCGCTCCAGCAGCCGACGTAGGCGCCGCCGTCTTCGAAGTCGAACCGGCCGCCCTCCGTTGCCATACCGGTGCGGCAGCGGCAAAGGAAATGAGGACAAACTCTACCCGACCAGGGAGGCCGGTGCGGTCATATGTAGCTGATTTGGGGGATATGGGATCTCAATAGCAAATAGAATTATGTCTTGTTTACTAGGCTAGGCTAGAGGTGCTTAAGCGTGAGCCTATAATCCATGCGGACACACTAAAAGCAACACACACACTATATCGATACACGCTCTCGATGTGACCTTCCGGTTAAGGCTGTCTTTACAGTCTGTCTAACTGCCCTGTCTGCCTGTCTGTATCTGCTTGTCCGCCTGTCGGTCTCACTAAACTCGCTCTTTTCTGTCTGTCTCTAAGGCATGAGGAGAGGCACCCAGTCGGTGCTGCCGCATGCTCAGTACGTGAGTTGTTTCTGCCTGTGCAGCGGCGAGGGGGTGGCGGAGGGCAACGAATGGGGAGGAGTGGGGGCGGGATCGGGGGGAGTCGGTGTGTAAGGGGGAAGGACGGGAAGTGAAGTGGTTTCGCGCTGAAGATATCAGGAGGGGTGCCGCACCCCCCCCCCGCCGCAGAGCTGGAGAAAAGTCACTGCTCTGCTTGCCGCTCTCCTTCTAGAAGCAGGGAATTTTGCCAGAGGCCCAATCCGGCAGCCGGACAAAAGCATACGTAAGAACAATGCACACGCCTACCTCTGCCCCGGCAAAATAAGTGATTAAGCTATATGAAAGCAATGCGTGTCCCCTGCATATCTGCTTTCAAACTTGAAAAGAAAAACTTAATACGAGAGAAGGAGAGAAGAGGCTAGAGCGACGCGAGGGAACAGAGAGACCGGTTCATTTCCACGGCAAGGCGTCCTGTCTGAACCGCCTACCCCCTCCCCGTGAACAATTTCGTTATTATGCAAATTCTAATATTGATTTGTATGGGGGAGCAACTTTCTCGCCCAACCCCTGGACTTCCCCGGAGGAGGAAAACTGTAATATTAATTCGGCCTGTCTGCTGGGTGTGCTATTAAGTCTGCTTGAAAGCAGTAGTTTTGGCTCAGTGCTCAGCACTTATAATGTCCCTCTGATATTGAATCTGACGGCTCAATCGCGAAAGCCTTCTTTGGGGCGCTTACTGATCTTAGGGTCCTCTCAGGTGATCTTAGGTGAAAGCACCGCAACCTCCTCGTGGCACCCCGACACTCCTCAATGCGCACCGACACTCCTCAATGCGCACCGACACTCCTCAATGCGCACCGACACTCCTCAATGCGCACCGACACTCCTCAATGCGCACCGACACTCCTCAATGCGCACCGACACTCCTCAATGCGCACCGACACTCCTCAATGCGCACCGACACTCCTCAATGCGCACCGACACTCCTCAATGCGCCCCCTGCGACACTCCTCAATGCGCCCCCTGCGACACTCCTCAATGCGCACCGACACTCCTCAATGCGCACCGACACTCCTCAATGCGCCCCCCTGCGACACTCCTCAATGCGCACCGACACTCCTCAATGCGCACCGACACTCCTCAATGCGCCCCCTGCGACACTCCTCAATGCGCACCCTGCGACACTCCTCAATGCGCCCCCTGCGACACTCCTCAATGCGCACCGACACTCCTCAATGCGCCCCCTGCGACACTCCTCAATGCGCACCGACACTCCTCAATGCACCCCCTGCGACACTCCTCAATGCGCACCGACACTCCTCAATGCGCACCGACACTCCTCAATGCGCCCCCTGCGACACTCCTCAATGCGCACCGACACTCCTCAATGCACCCCCTGCGACACTCCTCAATGCGCACCGACACTCCTCAATGCGCACCGACACTCCTCAATGCGCCCCCTGCGACACTCCTCAATGCGCCCCCTGCGACACTCCTCAATGCGCACCCTGCGACACTCCTCAATGCGCCCCCTGCGACACTCCTCAATGCGCACCGACACTCCTCAATGCGCCCCCTGCGACACTCCTCAATGCGCACCGACACTCCTCAATGCGCCCCCTGCGACACTCCTCAATGCGCACCGACACTCCTCAATGCGCCCCCTGCGACACTCCTCAATGCGCACCGACACTCCTCAATGCGCCCCCTGCGACACTCCTCAATGCGCACCGACACTCCTCAATGCGCACCGACACTCCTCAATGCGCACCGACACTCCTCAATGCGCACCGACACTCCTCAATGCGCACCGACACTCCTCAATGCGCCCCCTGCGACACTCCTCAATGCGCACCGACACTCCTCAATGCGCCCCCCGCGACACTCCTCAATGCGCCCCCCGCGACACTCCTCAATGCGCCCCCCGCGACACTCCTCAATGCGCCCCCTGCGACACTCCTCATGGCGCCCCCTGCGACACTCCTCATGGCGCCCCTTTCAAATGGGTTTCATGACAAAATAAAACCTTGCTTTCCTTAAGTCCCCACTCTATTCAGATCCGTAGAGCGCACTCTTGTGTGACGCGTAGTTCGAAGTCGGAAGTGTTGAGCTGAAGTACTCGAGGCCCTAACTAAATACCCGCTATAAAGTTTCAGTTGGTTTAATGAAATCTGCGCCATCTGTTTCACAGGAGGCATGCGCGAGCAGAACTAGTTTTAAGCTGCTGAAGGCATTCTGCCTGCCAGACCGGGGATAGTGAGTTAATCGGGGGGAGGGGTGCAGTTTCTTGGATTAGTGAGGCAGCATCTTTCCCTTCCCTATTGATAAGCGGTCTGTTAAGTCCGCTTCTAGACTCTTGCAGGCGGGCAAGAGGGTTCAACTGATATTGATATTCAGGCCCGACTGCTGCTCCGGTAGGAAAACATCAGCGCGCGCTTACTCGCACGAGTCTACTTGCAGTAGAAATATAAGAAAATACGAGTATATGGAATAGTTAATAGCGAATAAAATAGTTTCCACGCTTTTATTTCCGAATTTCTGAAGGTAGCAGATAAAGTAATAAATTGAGTGAAATTGCAATTTTGGCATAAAGGAGCACAGCATTGAGATTAAAGATTTCACATTATAAATCTTAAGATAGATAGATAGATAGATAGATAGGTAGATAGATAGATAAATAGATAGATAGATGGATAGATAGATAGATAGATAGATAGATGGATAGATAGATAGATAGATAGATAGATAGATAGATAGATAGATAGATAGATAGATAGATAGATAGATAGATAGATAGATAGATGGATAGATAGATAGATAGATAGATAGATAGATAGATAGATAGATAGATAGATAGATAGATAGATAGATAGATAGATAGATAGATAGATAGATAGATAGATGGATAGATAGATAGATAGATAAATAGATAGATAGATAGATAGATAGATAGATAGATAGATAGATAGATAGATGGATAGATAGATAGATAGATAGATAGATAGATAGATAGATAGATAGATAGATAGATAGATAGATAGATAGATAGATAGATAGATAGATAGATAGATAGATAGATAGATAGATAGATAGATAGATAGATAGATGGATAGATAGATAGATAGATAAATAGATAGATAGATGGATAGATAGATAGATAGATAAATAGATAGATAGATGGATAGATAGATAGATAGATAGATAGATAGATAGATAGATAGATGGATAGATAGATGGATAGATAGATAGATAGATAGATAGATAGATAGATAGATAGATAGATAGATAGATAGATGGATAGACAGATAGATAGATAGATAGACAGATAGATAGATAGATAGATAGATAGATAGATAGATAGATAGATAGATAGATAGATAGATAAATAGATAGATAGATAGATAGATAGATAGATAGATAGATAGATAGATAGATAGATAGGTAGATAGATAGATAGATAAATAGATATATAGATAGATAGATAGATAGATAGATAGATAGATAGATAGATAGATAAATTGATCAAAGCAGTTTGACTGCATGTCTCTCAGCAACAAGGCGGGAAGGCTTCCAAATGCAAAAGACGCGCTGAGTCACCCCAGCTAAACAGAGGCCCTCATGTCCCTCAATACCTCTGCAGCCATCGTAGCTATAAGAGGGGTTGGTGTTAATCCGGTTTCCATAGCAACAAGCCACACGCACCCTCGGCTGCCTAGGCTGCAGTTACATCACATTGGAGAAAAATAGAAACGAACAAAAACCTGCCCATTTAGCTGCGTCATCTCTTCTCTCCGACTCTGCATGAGTTGAGCAGCTTCAGCAAGAGAAATAAAAGCCATCACCAGCTAGATGTGCGCAGCAGCTGCCGTTCCAGAGGGGGCAGAGGGTGGGGGGGGCAGACAGCACTGGGCCATGAACGGGCGTGGCTTCGCGCTACTCAGGTGAAATACGCTTCTAAAAGAAGGGGAAGAAAGAAAGAGAGACTATTTAGAGGCAATGCAAGAACAAGCCCCAGCCAGCCCCTCACCCCGCCCACAGCAGCAACCCCCACCTACTCCCAGAGTTGCCAGTGGCAACCAGTCCGAGTGTTTACCTGTTGCCAGGGCAGCCAGATAGTCCGCCAAGAGGGTGCTGGGCGGAGCTCAGCCTCTGCTGGTTGGCTGCGGCGTTGCGCGCCAACCTCCGCCCTCTTTACTGTCAGTTTATAGCTGGCCGGCCAACCTGCATGAGCTCCCCAGCCTTGCTCTGGCCTGGACGGCTCAAGACTCAAACCTCTCTCTCTCTCTCTCTCTCGACTCGCATATTGCTGAATTGTTGTGTTGTGAGCCCGGCGGGTCCTTCGCGTCACCCCCCACACCGAGCCTGTCAACAAACGCGCCCCCCCTCACGAGTTTATTAAACTTGGCCACAAGCTTGGCAGATTTGACTCTCGGAGAGCATTAGAGTGCGGGCCCGCAAAGAGACAACGCAAACAGACAGAATCGGGCTGGCTTTGAGCCTTGTTTGAGCTCTCTGCTCAGTAGTTTTACGACGCTGAGAATTGTTGCTTTTAAGAAAGCCTTTTTTAAAAAAGCTCGCTTTTAAACCCGACTCAATACCGAATGGCGGCTGTGGCCACCCAGCCTCCGCCTCTGCATCACAGACAGGACAGGCAACAGAACCAGCTGCTGGATAGGATGGACTCCGATAGTGAGTGAAATTTGAAGTTTTGAAGTTTTGTGAAATTTGCGAAATGATTCTCAGGTTGGTTCTCATGGGTGAGATTCTCAGGTTGGTTCTCATGGGTGAGATTCTCAGGGTTGATTCTGATGGGTGAGATTCTCAGGTTGGTTCTCATGGGTGAGATTCTCAGGTTGGTTCTCATGGGTGAGATTCTCAGGGTTGATTCTGATGGGTGAGATTCTCAGGTTGGTTCTCATGGGTGAGATTCTTAGGTTGGTTCTCATGGGTGAGATTCTCAGGGTTGGCTCTCATGGGTGAGCTTCTCAGGGTTGGCTCTCATGGGTGAGATTCTTAGGTTGGTTCTCATGGGTGAGATTCTCAGGGTTGGCTCTCATGGGTGAGATTCTCAGGGTTGGCTCTCATGGGTGAGATTCTCAGGGTTGGCTCTCATGGGTGAGATTCTCAGGGTTGGTTCTCATGGGTGAGATTCTTAGGTTGGTTCTCATGGGTGAGATTCTCAGCGTGGCTCTGAGTGCTCGTTTATCCTGCAGAGATATATCCCTATTGACCTGAAGTGACCTCGCAGCTCTCAGCCGGAGGCATAATACCTATCCTCCAACTGGGTTCGATTCCTGCAATACTCGCACTCTTACTTGAGGGCGGCGAAACGCTGTGGTAGCCAAAACTGCCCCCTCCCGTTCTCTCCCTCTCAATTCCAATATCGATCTCCCACTTTTCTTCCAAGATCCCAAATTCAGGCGCTGAGCAGCTGAAAAAAATCCGCCGGCGCTGCCCCCCCCCCCGGCAAAGCTGCTGCGTGTTTTTTTCAAGAAGCAAACTTGAAAGACCCGAGTGTCTGCAGTCTGCACTGTCTTTCTGCTTATCGCTGTCATTATTGCTTGACCAATATCTTGTCTTGTAGCCCTGCATATCTCATTGACCCCTCTCCCTTATCGCTTGTCCCTCTCCCTTATCGCTTGTCTCTTTTCCTTATCGCTTGTCCCTCTGACCCTCTCCCTTATCGCTTGTCTCTCTCCCTTATCGCTTGTCCCTCTGACCCTCTCCCTTATCGCTTGTCTCTTTTCCTTATCGCTTGTCCCTCTCCTTTATCGCTTGTCTCTCTCCCTTATCGATTGTCTCTCTTCCTTATCGCTTGTCCCTCTCCTTTATCGCTTGTCCGTCTCCCTTATCGCTTGTCTCTTTTCCTTATCGCTTGTCTCTCTCCCTTATCGCTTGTCCCTCTCCCTTATCGCTTGTCCCTCTCCCTTATCGCTTGTCTCTCCCTTATCGCTTGTCTCTCTCCCTTATCGCTTGTCTCTCTCCCTTATCGCTTGTCCCTCTCCTTTATCGCTTGTCCGTCTCCCTTATCGCTTGTCTCTTTTCCTTATCGCTTGTCTCTCTCCCTTATCGCTTGTCCCTCTCCCTTATCGCTTGTCCCTCTCCCTTATCGCTTGTCTCTTTTCCTTATCGCTTGTCCCTCTCCTTTATCGCTTGTCCGTCTCCCTTATCGCTTGTCTCTCTCCCTTATCGCTTGTCTCTTTTCCTTATCGCTTGTCCCTCTCCTTTATCGCTTGTCCGTCTCCCTTATCGCTTGTCTCTTTTCCTTATCGCTTGTCTCTCTCCCTTATCGCTTGTCCCTCTCCCTTATCGCTTGTCCCTCTCCCTTATCGCTTGTCTCTCTCCCTTATCGCTTGTCTCTCTCCCTTATCGCTTGTCTCTCTCCCTTATCGCTTGTCCCTCTCCTTTATCGCTTGTCCGTCTCCCTTATCGCTTGTCTCTTTTCCTTATCGCTTGTCTCTCTCCCTTATCGCTTGTCCCTCTCCCTTATCGCTTGTCCCTCTCCCTTATCGCTTGTCCCTCTCCCTTATCGCTTGTCTCTCTCCCTTATCGCTTGTCCCTCTCCTTTATCGCTTGTCCGTCTCCCTTATCGCTTGTCTCTTTTCCTTATCGCTTGTCCCTCTCCCTTATCGCTTGTCTATTTTCCTTATCGCTTGTCCCTCTGACCCTCTCCCTTATCGCTTGTCTCTTTTCCTTATCGCTTGTCCCTCTCCTTTATCGCTTGTCTCTTTTCCTTATCGCTTGTCCCTCTGACCCTCTCCCTTATCGCTTGTCTCTCTCCCTTATCGCTTGTCTCTCTCCCTTATCGCTTTTCCCTCTCCCTTATCGCTTGTCTCTTTTCCTTATCGCTTGTCCCTCTCCCTTATCGCTTGTCTCTTTTCCTTATCGCTTGTCCCTCTGACCCTCTCCCTTATCGCTTGTCTCTTTTCCTTATCGCTTGTCCCTCTCCTTTATCGCTTGTCTCTTTTCCTTATCGCTTGTCCCTCTGACCCTCTCCCTTATCGCTTGTCTCTCTCCCTTATCGCTTTTCCCTCTCCCTTATCGCTTGTCTCTTTTCCTTATCGCTTGTCCCTCTCCCTTATCGCTTGTCTCTTTTCCTTATCGCTTGTCCCTCTGACCCTCTCCCTTATCGCTTGTCTCTTTTCCTTATCGCTTGTCCCTCTCCTTTATCGCTTGTCTCTTTTCCTTATCGCTTGTCCCTCTGACCCTCTCCCTTATCGCTTGTCTCTTTTCCTTATCGCTTGTCCCTCTGACCCTCTCCCTTATCGCTTGTCTCTTTTCCTTATCGCTTGTCCCTCTCCTTTATCGCTTGTCTCTTTTCCTTATCGCTTGTCCCTCTGACCCTCTCCCTTATCGCTTGTCTCTTTTCCTTATCGCTTGTCCCTCTCCCTTATCGCTTGTCTCTTTTCCTTATCGCTTGTCCCTCTCCCTTATCGCTTGTCTCTTTTCCTTATCGCTTGTCCCTCTGACCCTCTCCCTTATCGCTTGTCTCTTTTCCTTATCGCTTGTCCCTCTCCTTTATCGCTTGTCCCTCTGACCCTCTCCCTTATCGCTTGTCTCTCTCCCTTATCGCTTGTCTCTTTTCCTTATCGCTTGTCTCTTTTCCTTATCGCTTGTCCCTCTGACCCTCTCCCTTATCGCTTGTCTCTCTCCCTTATCGCTTGTCTCTTTTCCTTATCGCTTGTCCCTCTGACCCTCTCCCTTATCGCTTGTCTCTCTCCCTTATTGCTTGTCCGTCTCCCTTATCGCTTGTCTCTTTTCCTTATCGCTTGTCCCTCTGACCCTCTCCCTTATCGCTTGTCTCTCTCCCTTATCGCTTGTCTCTTTTCCTTATCGCTTGTCCCTCTCCCTTATCGCTTTTCCCTCTCCCTTATCGCTTGTCCCTCTCCCTTATCGCTTGTCTCTTTTCCTTATCGCTTGTCCCTCTGACCCTCTTCCTTATCGCTTGTCTCTCTCCCTTATCGCTTGTCTCTTTTCCTTATCGCTTGTCCCTCTCCCTTATCGCTTTTCCCTCTCCCTTATCGCTTGTCCCTCTCCCTTATCGCTTGTCCCTCTCCCTTATCGCTTGTCTCTTTTCCTTATCGCTTGTCTCTCTCCCTTATCGCTTGTCTCTCTCCCTTATCGCTTGCATCTCTCTTCTTTCGTTCAACTTCTGCACTGCACTGTGCCTGCGCGCGGCGTCACGAGTCTCTAATTAAAAAATTAGCGCCTAAGCTTAATAATCTAATTCAACAGTCTAAGTGTGGATAAGCTCCGTCAGGTACATCCCAACCCTCTATCCACCTCTCTCAATTCTCGGGAGCCCCATTGTTCGGTGGAGACTGTGGGGGCAGTAACCATGGAGACAAGTTCAAATTGGCGCCCCTCCCCCTGGGAACAGGAGGCGCGCACAGGCAGCAGCAAAACACTGCAGGACCTGCTGCAGGAAGCCGGCCGGCTCTCTTATAGGCTGGCCCGCGGAATCCGCATCCCCTTCTCAGTCAGAGCATTGCCCAGATCCCCAACCCTTCTGTCCCTTCCCACCCGTGCCTCTTCAACGCTTCTCTCGACTGCGGATCAGCTCCCCACCGACGCACGGCAGTTTTTTTCTTCCTGTTTACCTGCGGGGATAATTCTCAGCCTAAGCAGTCACCATGGCAACGGCCCAGCTTTGCTGAGTTGTTGTGTTCCGGGCTGGATGGCAGCGTATCACTGTTGCCAATGGCAACCGAAGGGGGATGGAGATGCAAGGACGGAGAGGGGGAGAGAAGACAGAGGACCGGGCAGTTGTCTCAGACTAGAGAGTAAGCAACAGTGTGTGTGGGCCGGCAGGGCCGATGTGCAGCATTTCGTGTCCTCTTGTAGCCTCATTAACTAGAAACCTGAGGGAATTAGACTTCATGCTAATCTCTAAAGATCTAAGGGAAGCACAATAGACCCGAATCAGAATCTCAATAGACCTTGGCGAATCCCGATAGATCAGAGAATCCCAATAAATCTGAGGGAACCCCAATTGATGTGACGGAATCCCAATTGATGTGAGGGAATCCCAATTGATCTGAGGGAATCCCAATCGATCTGAGGGAATCCCAATTGATCTGAGGGAATCCCAATCGATCTGAGGGAATCCCAATCGATCTGAGGGAATCCCAGTCGATCTGAGGGAATCCCAATCAATCTGAGGGAACCCCAATAGACCTTGGCGAATCCCGATAAATTAGGAAATCCCAAACGATCTGAGGGAATCCCAATCGATCTGAGGGAATCCCAATTGATCTGAGGGAATCCTAATTGATCTGAGGGAATCCTAATTGATCTGAGGGAATCCCAATCGATCTGAGGGAATCCTAATTGATCTGAGGGAATCCCAATCGATCTGAGGGAATCCCAATCGATCTGAGGGAATCCCAATCGATCTGAGGGAATCCCAATCGATCTGAGGGAATCCCAATCGATCTGAGGGAATCCTAATTGATCTGAGGGAATCCCAATCGATCTGAGGGAATCCCAATCGATCTTAGGGAATCCCAATAGGTCGGCACGTATTGCAAGCTCCCAATTCTTTAAAAAAATCTCCCAGATCCTAACCGCGATCCGACTGAGGATGAGCCCAAAGCTTCAAATCAGGGAGATCACGAAGGGAACCGAGACGAGGAGGCGACTGCACAGTCAGCGGAGGCCGCGGCTGAGCCGCCGATTGGCCGCCGGCGGGCCAGCAGGAAAGCGCCGCCGAGGCGGGCGGCTCTGCTGCTCGCGGACGACCCGGACGACGGGAGAAACACGCCTCAGTCGCCGACACCGACGGCCAAACGACCCCGGCTGATGATTAACGGTGAAATGGCAGCCGAGGAGGCGGAGAAGCCGCTTTGTTTCCGCTGCTGCCAGGCAGTGTCCGACGGTGTCCAGTGCCCGGCCTGTCCCCGGCACTACCATCGCCCGTGCTGGCCGGACCGCCGCCGGACAGCCTGTCCGGAGTGCGAGGCTCTGCTGGAGTCCGAGGCCGCTCAACTGGGCGAGGCGGACAGCCCGGAGGAGACGCGGAGAAGGCTGGATCGCCTGAGCGACACTTTGACGGCGGTCGCGGACTCGCTGGCCGGGGAAGTCGACAACCGGGCGGACCTGCTGGAGGACGGCGAGGACGCCGACTGTCCGTCCAGTCTGTCGGCGCTGCGCAGGAAGGCCGCCAGCAGAGGCTTCGCCACCGAGGCCGCCTTCCTGGCTGACCTGCGCCTGCTCTGCCACCACCGGCTGCAGCGGGCGGGCGGCGAGGCAGCCGACGTCATTGAAGAGAATCGCCGCCTGCTGGACCGGGCGGCCGAGTTGCTGCGAGCTCCTGGCGGCCGGCCGAGCTCCAGTCAGCCTGCAGTCTGCAAGGAGACAGCGGCCATCTGGCTGGAGGCGGTGAAAGCCGACGCCATCAAGACATTCGCCGCCGCGGTGGAGTCTTACCTGGCCGAGCGGAAGCCGCAGCAGGTGGCAGCAGTCGCAGACTCGCAGGCGAGGCAGTCAGCCAGCCAACTTAGCCAGAAGCTGATTGTGCAGCGGCGCCAGCACGCGGCCGAGATGGCCCGCCTGCAGTTCCTGCACCAGCTGCAGGCCAGCGAGCTAGAGCACAACCACCGCCTGGCCATGTGCGAGCTGCGGGCCGCCTTTGACATCGAGAAACAGAACGTGCTGAGCGCCGCCTGCCAGGCGTTCGAGACCGACTCGAGACGCCAGCTGGAGGAGGTGAAGCGGAAACAGTGGTGCGCGTTCTGCAGCAAGGAGGCGTTCTTTTACTGCTGCTGGAACACGTCCTACTGCGACGCCAAGTGCCAGCAGAGGCACTGGCCGCAGCACATGGCCACCTGCTCGCAGGCGCAGGGTGGCGGAGCAGCCGCTGCTGCCGCCGCTGCCGCAGCCGCCGCCGCTGCCGCCTCTGGGGGAAATTTCCACCCCCAACTGGTAGCGCACAGGTGAGATGAAGAGGCGGTGCACTTCACGCGTACTGGGTTTCTTGTTGCTATGCCAGCTGGCTTCTATGATACTCATTGGTTGCTTTGCCAACTGATTTCTATAATACCCACTGGTTGCTATGCTAACTGGTGTCTATGATACTCATTGGTTGCTATGCCAACTGGCTTCTATGATACTCATTGGTTGCTATGCCAACAGGCTTCTATGATACTCATTGGTTGCTATGCCAACTGGTTTCTATGATACTCATTGGTTGCTATGCCAACTGGCTTCTATGATACTCATTGGTTGCTATGCCAACAGGTTTCTATGATACTCATTGGTTGCTATGCCAACAGGTTTCTATGATACTCATTGGTTGCTATGCCAACAGGTTTCTATGATACTCATTGGTTGCTATGCCAACAGGTTTCTATGATACTCATTGGTTGCTATGCCAACTGGTTTCTATGATACTCATTGGTTGCTATGCCAGCTGGCTTCTACATGTATATCTACCTATTTGTTCGCTATGCCATTGGTTGCCGAACAGTTTAAAATGTTTAGTACAAGATTTCAGCAGCTTTCAAAATTCAAAGACTTATATTAGGCTTATATTAGGCGTGCGTTTAGTAATCTCAAAACGAACTCATTTTGTCACATTCTAAATGCGCTGCGCTTACATATCTCATCCCCAGTGCGTTTCTTTCTCATTGTTTTCATTAATATTTCACATTAATTTTATTCCATATTTCATATTGTAACTGATAGCGTTATGAATATCACCTGTGTGGCTTGAAGTTTATTAAAAACAATTTCTGTGTAAATAAACATATGCCAATCTGACTACTTGCAAACTGTTTCGCCTAAGTAGTATGTATTGCTTGTGCATGCTTAAAAGTCATAATAAGCACAAATAAACGCGCACATTTGACTGGACAATTTATTAAAGTCATTCATGAATTCATCAACAATTGTTGAGAAGCCGGCAGCAGTTATATTAAATAAAAGTTACTAATATTACTATTTACACAGTAATGTTACTATACAGCAACACAGAGTCGCTGGTTGATCATTTAGAAATAAAAAATTAATTACAAAATAGAAGCGCAAAACCAAAATGGATAATAGTGCTAAATAAATTGTGTGAATTAAACAGACCAATAAACTGATTAAACACTCGTGGTAAGGAAAACTGTGTAACACGAACTCACAGCAAACTAATGATACTAACTAAATAAACCATTGAAAACAGAGACACACTCAGGCAATGCGGGGAACACAAAAAGATTAAATTTGAAGTAAAAAGCTGGTTCAATATTTTACAGCGCACGCGCCTACCGCCATCCCCAATCAATAAATCTTAAATTTCCACAATTAGTTTGAAACTATTAATGCGCTGTGCTAATTAATTATAATATAAGCGATTTTATAAGCACAACAGAGTTTCAATTACAAAACACACGTCATACTACTGCTCTGAGCAACTGCTGCTGTGGGTGGGAATTGGGATCTGGATGGGATATTTTGGGATTATAATTGAAGTGGGGATTAGAATCTGGATGGGATATTTTGGGATTATAATTGAAGTGGGGATTAGAAACTGGATGGGATATTTTGGGATTATAATTGAAGTGGGGATTAGAATCTGGATGGGATATTTTGGGATTATAATTAAAGTGGGGATTAGAATCAGGGATGGGATATTTTGGGATTATAATTGAAGTGGGGATTAGAATCTGGATGGGGTATTTTAGGTTTATAATCCCAATCGTAATTACAATGGGGATATTTAAAGATATCCATTTCTATGAAGCTAAAAGCCGCGAGTCGAAGGCAGAAAAGCAATTTAATGATTTATAGGAGTAATGTCATACCAAATAACACATCGAATCAATATTTGGTCGCTGCTGCTGCAGGTGCTTTGGGTCCGGCCGCTTTCTTCCTAGCGCCGCCGCTGGAGCCGGCAGCAGGAGCAGCAGGCTGACGACCAGCCGTTGGCGACACGCCAGCCAGCCCGGTTGGCCCAGACGGAGGTGAAATGGCTACAGTCTGCTGCTGCTGCTGCTGCTGCTGAGGCGGGGTCCTGCCAGTCAGCATGAGGTGGTGGGCAGACGGCATTGGTAGGTAGTTGCCAGCGGCACTTTGAGCAGAGTGGTGGCCAACCAGGTGATGTTGCTGCTGCTGCTGCTGCTGCTGCGGCTGCTGTTGCTGCGGCTGCTGCGCTGGCATCCGAGCGGCTGCGGCGGCTGCGGCAGCGGCGGCGGCTGCCATGGCCATCTGCTGGTGCTGCTGCGGGTGATAGGCGCCGATGCTGGAAGCGACTGATGGGCCCGGTGCCTGATTATGATGATGATGATGAGGCTGCTGTTGCTGCTGAACCGGGTGGTAGCCAGGATGAGGAGGCTGTCGGTGATGCTGGTTCATCAGCTGATGATTGACAAACTGCTGCTTCTGATGTTGTTGCTGCTGCTGCATGAGCAGTGGCGAGAACTGAGCCATTGGCATAGCGGGACTCAACTGCTGGGGCTGTTGCTGCTGCTGAGGCGTTGTAGGCATATGCTGCTGAGGATACTGATGCTGAGTCTGACTCTGCATCTGATGCAGCTGCTGCGGAGTTGCTGGCAAATTAGCACTCATTGTACCCGAAGAGGCTGCGGTAGACACGTTGAGCAGGTTGGTGACGGCAGCAGAGCAGCTGCTGACGCCAGTCTGTAGCAGGTTAACGCTTGCCTGCTGCTGCTGCGGAGCTGCAGATGAAGCTGAAGAAGCAGCGCCAGCGGAGGCTGAAATGACAACTGAGGCGGGCTGTACAGCTGGCAGAGGCTGCTGCAGCTTGCTGGTGAGCGACTGCAGTCGGTCTTTTCGACGCTGCAGGTTGCCGATCTGCTGTTCGAGGGCGCGGTTCTCCTTCTGCAGCTGGTGCAGGCAGGTGAGCAGGCTGGCGATGTCCGTGCTCTCCACCTGGCGGGGCAGCAAAGCATGAAGATTGAGCGAGCTGTGGACTGCTGATCAGGGACATCTATAGATGCTGTGGACTGCTGATCAGGGACATCTATAGATGCTGTGGACTGCTGATCAGGGACATCTATAGATGCTGTGGACTGCTGATCAGGGACATCTATAGATGCTGTGGACTGCTGATCAGGGACATCTATAGATGCTGTGGACTGCTGATCAGGGACATCTATAGATGCTGTGGACTGCTGATCAGGGACATCTATAGATGCTGTGGACTGCTGATCAGGGACATCTATAGATGCTGTGGACTGCTGATCAGGGACATCTATAGATGCTGTGGACTGCCGATCAGGGACATCTATAGAAGCCGTGCACTGCCGATCAGGGACATCTATAGATGCTGTGGACTGCTGATCAGGGACATCTATAGATGCTGTGGACTGCTGATCAGGGACATCTATAGATGTTGTGGACTGCTGATCAGGGACATCTATAGATGCTGTGGACTGCTGATCAGGGACATCTATAGATGCTGTGGACTGCTGATCAGGGACATCTATAGATGTTGTGGACTACTGATCAGGGACATCTATAGATGCTGTGGACTGCTGATCAGGGACATCTATAGATGCTGTGGACTGCTGATCAGGGACATCTATAGATGTTGTGGACTACTGTTTTACAAAGTCGATTGTCCCTGTCTTTAACCAACCTGCTGCATTAGAAAGTCCCCAGTCTGTTCCCATTGCCACTCGAGCAGGTCAGCCATGCTCATGCAGGTGCCGCCGCTGGCGTGTCCGGGATCGTTCAGCTCGGCCAGGGTCAGGCCGCGGGGCAGCGGCGGCCCAACGTACGGCAGCGGAGGCGGCGGAGGCGGCTGCTGCTGCTGTCGGGGACTTTGGATGGAACGGTGAGGCAAAGGTGGCGAAGGATGCAGCGGCGGGCTAAGACTGAGCTGACTCAGTCCGGCCGATGATGAAGAAGCGGCGGCGGCGGTACCAACGGAAGAAGCGCCTCCGAGGTCCAGCTTCCGGCGCTTTTTCTCCATCTTCTCCCGCTTAGGCTGCTGCTGCAGTTGCTTCGGCTTTGCCTGACGCTGCTGTCGGCCGGCTTCGCTGGCGGCGGTGGATGCGGCGGCTGCTGCGGCAGCGGCGGCAACGGCCAGCTGGCGTTTCTTCGGCAGCGGCACCGGGGAAACGGAGGCCGCCGCCACGGTCTCTCCGCTGCTGGACTTGGAGGCGCTGGTGGCGGCGGCGGGGTCAGCGGGGGCGGCGACGAAGGACAAAGGCGACGGTTCCGCTGGAGTTGCCGGCTGCAGCAGCGGGGCTCCCAGGCGCAGCAGCGGAGGCGGGCTGCCGCCGCCGGCGCGGTGTCCGTTTCTGCCTGGCGCCGTTTCCGCCGGATGTGCAGCGAAGCCGGATTTGCGATTCTCTTCATCAAGGTCGTCCTCATCGGCGCCGAATTGCTTCAATGCAGGCGGCGCCGCGTCCGGGCTGACCGGCTCCGTTGCTAATGACGATGATAATGAGTGGCCGCGGGCGGCGCCGTTGCTAAGGCCGGTTGCCACGGCGGAGGCGGAAGCGGAAGTGCCCGGTTTAACGGCTGGCGGCTCAGGCGATATGTAGGCCGGTATGGGCTTGATGCCCGAGCCGCGCTTGTCCAGCTTCTTGAAGTGGCCCTGCAATCAAATTTTAGAAGAACAACGTCCCAGGTTCGAGTCTGCACTTGACTGAATTGATTGATTTTGCGATTTATAAAAGAAAAAATTGCCTGTAGGGATTGTCGTGCGTTGTAGTGCCGGCTAACTTTTAAGGCGCTGAGAGTGTGCGCTGTCTGGCAATGAGAAAGTCAGGGCCTAACTAACTGACTAACTAACTGACTAACTAACTAACTAACTAACTGACTAACTAACTAACTAACTAACTAACTGACTAACTAACCTGACTGACTAACTGACTAACTAACTAACAAACTAACTGACTAACTAACTAACAAACTAACAAACTAACTGACTAACTAACTGACTAACTAACTAACTAACTGACTAACTAACTAACTAACTAACTAACTAACTAACTAACTAACTAACTAACTAACTAACTAACTAACTAACTAACTAACTAACTAACTAACTAACTAACTAACCAACCAGCTCACCTGACAGTAGCCGCAGAATCGCACAGAGCCATTGGCTTCGCTCTCTTCGCACAGCAGGCCGAGTGTCTGGGCGCAGGTGACATGAAAGCATAGCCTGCAGCCGGACTTGTTGCACTGCATGCAGGCGCCGGCCACCGCCCTCTCAGACTGGCCGCGGGACTCGCAGATGTAGCACAGCCTGTTGAACTTCTCGGCTGGCACTCGTTCCAGCAGCACCGGCTCCATCAGCGCCTTGTCGCCAAAGTCCACCTCGGGGATGAACAGGGCGCAGATCACGTGACACCAGGTGCCTCGATCGGTGCGTTTCAAAGCGCCGGACCTGCTCGGGCAGAGCTCGCAGCGGACCCTGGCGACTCGCTCGTTGCTCTCGCACTTGCGGCAGTACCAGGAGCCATCGGGATAATGGGGATGCCGTAGCAGGCCTGGTGCACTGCCACGCTGCACTGAGCCCCGTCGCAGTACACCAGCGGATTGTCCGACCAGCCGCGTTCCTCTGAGCAGACGCAGCAGCCGCCGATCATCTCTTTCATATTTTAACCCCCTATATTATGGCTTTGATTGATTGACAGCTCCGCCTGCCGCCGATTGATTGATTGCTGCTATGGAAAGGCTGCTGTGGCGGCTCTCAGCAAAGCAGCAGGTTGCGGCGGCGTGGCGACAGCCTGCAACTGGAATTCAGTTATGGTTTTACGGGGAATTCAGTCATGGTTTCACGGGGAATTCAGTCATGGTTTTACGGGGAATTCAGTCATGGTCTCACGGGGAATTCAGTCATGGTTTTACGGGGAATTCAGTTATGGTCTCACGGAGAATTCAGTCATGGTTTTACGGGGAATTCAGTCATGGTTTTACGGGGAATTCAGTCATGGTCTCACGGGGAATTCAGTCATCGTTTCACGGGGAATTCAGTTATGGTTTTATGGGGAATTCAAGCTGGTTTCATGGGGAATTAAAGTTGATTTCACAAGAAATTCGAGCCGGCTTCACGGGGAATTCAGTCATGGTTTTATGGGGAATTAAGTTATAGTTTTATGGGGAATTCAGTCAGTTTTATGGGGAATTCAGTCATGGTTTCACGGGGAATTTAAGCATGGTTTCATGGGAAATTCAAGTTGATTTCACAAGAAATTCAGGCCGGCTACACGGGGAATTCAAGCATGGTTTCACGGGGAATTTAAGCATGGTTTCACGGGGAATTCAAGCATGGTTTTACGGGGAATTCAAGCATGGTTTCACGGGGAATTCAAGCATGGTTTTACGGGGAATTCAAGCATGGTTTCACGGGGAATTCAAGCATGGTTTCACGGGGAATTCAAGCATGGTTTCACGGGGAATTCAAGCATGGTTTCACGGGGAATTTAAGCATGGTTTCACGGGGAATTCAAGCATGGTTTTACGGGGAATTCAAGCATGGTTTCACGGGGAATTCAAGCATGGTTTTACGGGGAATTCAAGCATGGTTTCACGGGGAATTCAAGCATGGTTTCACGGGGAATTCAAGCATGGTTTCACGGGGAATTTAAGCATGGTTTCACGGGGAATTCAAGCATGGTTTCACGGGGAATTTAAGCATGGTTTCACGGGGAATTCAAGCATGGTTTCACGGGGAATTTAAGCATGGTTTCACGGGGAATTCAAGCATGGTTTCACGGGGAATTCAAGCATGGTTTCACGAGGAATTCAAGCATGGTTTCACGGGGAATTCAAGCATGGTTTCACGGGGAATTCAAGCATGGTTTCACGGGGAATTCAAGCATGGTTTCACGGGGAATTTAAGCATGGTTTCACGGGGAATTCAAGCATGGTTTTACGGGGAATTCAAGCATGGTTTCACGGGGAATTCAAGCATGGTTTCACGAGGAATTCAAGCATGGTTTCACGGGGAATCCAAGCATGGTTTCACGGGGAGTCCAAGCTGGTTGTATTATATATGCAATTGATATTGGAAGTCAAGTGTAAGCCAATGACAACTAAGAAAAGTCAAGCGCTAAGCCATATGTACGAGCTATACGACGTATAAAAAGCTTAAGAGTAAACTGGCCTGTGCCAGAGAGGGGCACTGGAAGGGGGGGGGTAAGAGCGGAAGACCGCATCGCACAACGGCCACTTTATTGAGGGTGAAACCATGGCCACGGGGAATCGCGATGGAGTAAAGAGCACTGCAGTAGAATGTGCTATAAGCAGAGAGACAGGTGGAAGGGTGAGGAGCAAGAGAGAGAGAGAGAGAGATGGCGAAGGGTTCTAGCTGTGCAGCGCAGCACACAATACGCGTAGCAACCTTAAACTCCTTGCCCTCTTTAATTTGAGAAAAATGGCACGGCCAAGAGGCCAAAGGAGCGGATTTTAAGACGCTCTTCTCTATTCAAACCATCTGTCCCTCGGCCAGTACCAGAGCCAGGCATACCGACCAGAGCTA
This sequence comes from Macrostomum lignano, assembly GCA_002269645.1. NCBI lineage: Eukaryota > Metazoa > Platyhelminthes > Macrostomidae > Macrostomum > Macrostomum lignano. The sequence goes on along the minus strand of NIVC01002079.1, from coordinate 163,663 downwards.
CCGCTCCTACATAGCAGCAATGGCAGAAATACTGGAGGAGGCCATGCTCAAGGACCTGAAAGAAGCATTCGAAGAGAATGACCGCACCTCGGAGGGCAGCGTCACCATGGCCGGGGTTTCAACAATCATGCGCAAAGTCGGGCACCAGCTGAGCGACTCGGATCTGCGCAAATTCCTCATCAAACTGGGCGCCGACCCGGACGCGAAGCCGCGCATCGATTTTAACTCCCTCTGCGCCATCCTGGTGCTCAAAATGCGCGGCGCCGACGTGGACGACGAGGCGGAGATTCGCGAAGCCTTCTTCGTGCTGAGCCGCGGCTCCAATGGAAGTCACGTGACGCACGAGGAGCTCAAACGGACAATGCTGCTGCTACTAGACGAGCCTCTAACCGACGAAGACATCGACGAGATGCTGCGGCACGCCGATCACGACAGGGACGGCGTAGTCAACTGGGACGACTTCCGACGGATGATGACCTTCGAGGAGAACAGCGACCGGGATATGAGCTTCGTAAGGCTGCTGTCGGCGTCAAGCGCGAAGAGTCGGGCAGCTTCAAGATCCACAACTGCGGCAACCTCGGCAGCTGGGCGACAAAGGACCGGATATTCAAAGACGTCTTCTTGACTTTTTTCATCTGTTTGCCAAATCACGTTGCTGGCGTCTTTCAAAATCCTTCAAATACAGCTGGAGCCACAGTAGGCAAGGAAACTGACCCGATTCCGTAGCTTTTAAGACGTTTTCTTAGGAAAATTGTTAAAAATTGATTGTTAAAAACTCTACAGGTGAAACCGTCGTCATTTGCGAAGTTCATGACTAATTTGGGTAATTTTACGTCTAGCTAGTGGGAACTGACTTCCTAAATCATATTTGATAAAAATAACTTCAAGACTAACATTGATTATAAAAAGGACAGAAAGAAAAACAGCCGTCGTCGGTGTGTATTTTGAATTAATCTAACTTGATTAAATATTATTGATGTAACCACGCTCTGGTCGCGGGATAGGGCATGGCAACTTTTTCGAAAGTGCCTCCTATCCCGTGCACCCTCTGCACAGAGCTGTCGAGACTCGGCCAGGTCTCCGACCGGGCCTGGAGACTCCCGCTCTGCTGCACCCCTCCTGCTGCCTTGGTCCCGTCTCTCCTGCCGCCACACCTGCCTTTCCGGAGCCCCCTACCCCTTTCTGTACCTCCCCCTCTACCCTATCTCTTCTGTTTCCGCCCTATTCTTCCTGTACTTTCTCTATCTCCTCTCTTTTTTGTCTCTCTCTGCACTCTTTTCCTGCGCTGTCCCCTCCTTCTCTGTGTCTACTTACAGTATTTTGTGTGCTCACCGTCTCCCCATTCCCTCCCAAACTCCCAAACGGTGACGCAAGACGTGTGACCCCTTCTTCCCCCCGATGACTCATCGATGACTCATCCCCCTCTCTTGCGCAACCTTTTCTCATGCCATTGTTCTCCTCCCCAAATTTCTCATGTGACACCCACCCCACCTCCGCTTCTATTGTTCTCGTTTTTGCTTCTTTTGTTCTCTCGACCCCCACCAATTATCACATTTTCTCCGATTTTCTCTTTCTTTTGTTCTCGTTTTTGCACCTTGGCTACAGGTGGGGTCCATGTGGGTCCTTGGCCCTCTGGTCACGAAGCGCTACCAAAAGCTACTAATCATGTGGGCGGGACAGTCTGGTGCTGGAGGTCCGTCAGGTCGTTGCCCGGTCATAGGCAGCCTACGGTCATTGCCCCCTCTAGTCATGCGTTCGTCTCTCTACGGAGCGGGCAGGCGACAAGGGCGGTTACATCATTATCAATAGTGAAAAATTGAAAAGAACAGTCAAGCTAAATAACAAAGAATCGAGCCACGCACAGACAGGGATAGATGGCTAATATGAAGCCGCTACCTAGAAAGAAAATTCGAGTACAAACGTTGCTTAACCATTTCAATCAGAAACCAAAAGTCCTACGATCGAACAGAGCTTCAAGCGATGGTGAATCCGGGCTTCACAGCCCACGGCACGACCTTGCGCTCGTACAGGTGCTCTCCTATTGGCTGCTTGACGCCGGGAGGCAGGGTCGCGAGGTACACAGGTGTGTCAGCGCCTTCATAGATAGTCTTTGGTCCTTTGTGGCTGGTCATATCCGTGTCCACATAGCCGGGACAGCAGCAGTTGATCACAATGTCGTCTCCCTTGACATCCCTGGCCTGGGCGTAGGTCATGAGACGGACGCCCACCTTGGAGACGCCGTAGGCGGTCTGCGGCCAGCCGGCCTCCTGCACTGTGCCGGCCTTAGCTCGGGCCACGAAATCCGACATGAGCTGCTTAACCTGCGGTTGAGGAGGGGGGGGTGGTTTGGTTATGTCTATGGTAAACACTGTCCGGAGCCTACAGCTTTGGTTATGTCTATGGTAAACACTGTCCGCAGCCTATAAGATTGGTTATGTCTATGTTAAGCACTGTCCGCAGCCTACAGGATTGGTTACGTCTAGGGTAAACACTGCCTGCAGCCTATAAGATTGGTTATGTCTATGGTAAACACTGTTCGCAGCCTATAAGATTGGTTATGTCTATGTTAAGCACTGTCCGCAGCCTACAGGATTGGTTACGTCTAGGGTAAACACTGCCTGCAGCCTATAAGATTGGTTATGTCTATGGTAAACACTGTCCGCAGCCTATAAGATTGGTTATGTCTATGTTAAGCACTGTCCGCAGCCTACAGGATTGGTTACGTCTAGGGTAAACACTGCCTGCAGCCTATAAGATTGGTTATGTCTATGGTAAACACTGTTCGCAGCCTATAAGATTGGTTGTCTATGATAACACTGTTCGCAGCCTATAAGATTGGTTATGTCTATGTTAAGCACTGTCTGCAGCCTACAGGATTGGTTACGTCTAGGGTAAACACTGTCTGCAGCCTATAAGATTGGTTATGTCTATTTTAAAGTCCAAAGGTAAAGTAAAGCGTTGCACATCACTTCAAAGACAGCACTTACCTCATCCAGACTCATGGGCTGCGTGAGCTTCTTCTGCAACTCCGGAGAAGCCTTGTTGAGTGCCATATCGCTAACGCTGCTGCACAGGTGCACAACCCGAGCGTGCGGCCTCAGCAGAGGGAACAGCGCATCACAGATACGCAGAGTGCTCCAAAAGTTGGTTGCTATGGTGACCTCTGCTTGCTCGGCGAACGGCGCGGTCGAGTCGCCCTTGTAGGCAATGGCAGCATTGTTAACGAGAATATCGAGGCCTCCGTAGGTGCCTTTAAGGTAGGCGGCGAGGCGGTCCACGCTCTCCTGACTGTCGATGTCCAGCTGGTGAAATCGCGGCTCGGCTCCGCGCTCCTTCAACTGGCGCAGAGCATCGGCGCCGCGAGCTTTGTCGCGCGAGGTCACATAGACGGCCCAGCTGGAGCCCAGCTGCTTGCAGAGCTGCTCCACAATGGCGAACCCGATGCCCTTGTTGGAGCCGGTCACTACGGCCACCTTCAGTGCTGAGGCCATGGCGCTGCAATAGGGGACAGGAACTGTTGGGACTCACTTGGGGTTAGGGTATTGGCTCTGAAGGAGTGCCACGAAGTCTTCCCAAAAATTCCCCTGCGATTCGGAAGGATTACCTTCAGATTCCCCTTGGGGTTCCCAGGAATTTCTTCCTTTGTTTCTAAAACACTCTAATGTTGTTTAAGATTTCCCAAAACTCTTATCGGAGGTAATCTAGGATTCCCTATCTGGGGTACTCTAGGATTCCCTGTCTGGGGTAATCTAGGATTCCCTATCTGGGGTACTCTAGGATTCCCTATCTGGGGTACTCTAGGATTCCCTATCCGGGGCACTCTAGGATTCCCTGTCTGGGGTAATCTAGGATTCCCTATCTGGGGTACTCTAGGATTCCGTCTGGGGCACTCTAGGATTCCCTATCTGGGGTACTCTAGGATTCCCTATCCGGGGCACTCTAGGATTCCCTATCCGGGGCACTCTAGGATTCCCTACCTAAGGCACTCTAGGATTCCCTAGCTGGGGTACTCTAGGATTCCCTATCCAGGGCACTCTAGGATTCCCTATCTGGGGTACTCTAGGATTCCCTATCTGGAGCACTCTAGGATTCCCTATCTGGAGCACTCTAGGATTCCCTACCTAAGGCACTCTAGGATTCCCTATCTGGAGCACTCTATGATTCCCTACCTAAGGCACTCTAGGATTCCCTACTTAAGGCACTCTAGGCTTACCCATCTGGGGCATATACAGAGTTGAATTAACAGCTAAACAGTATTTATTATGAAACTAACTAAAAGACGTTACAAATATTTTGGCATCAATGTTAAAACACTACAGAAGATCATGGATATTTTATTATGAAAAATTGCTATAAAAGAGTCAGAAATAGGTTAGTATATATAAATTTCAATTACTACACTACAGTCTACGAACATGTGAAAGCAGCATGATATAGAAATAAAATTGCCAATCATGAAGACAAAATATGTAAAAGATATCATTTAGAATAGTTCAGCAACCTCGCACCTACGCTCGTAGATAAATAGAAAAATAGAATAAAGAAAAATAGATAAAATGAAGATTATAAAAAGTTAATGCCTACTTACTTAATTTATCAAAAAGCTAATTATTTAATAAAATGTATAACTACTGTTTAATAAAGTCTCGGATTGAAAATCTACCAGATGTCACACAAATTTAAAGTCGGGCTTCACAGCCCACGGCACGACCTTGCGCTCGTACAGGTGCTCTCCTATTGGCTCCTTGATGCCGGGAGGCAGGGTCGCCAGGTACACAGGTGTGTCAGCACCTTCATAGATAGTCTTTGGTCCTTTGTGGCTGGACATATCCGTGTCCACATAGCCGGGACAGCAGCAGTTGATCACAATGTCGTCTCCCTTGACCTCCCTAGCCTGGGCGTAGGTCATGAGACGGACGCCCACCTTGGAGACGCCGTAGGCGGTCTGCGGCCAGCCGGCCTCCTGCACTGTGCCGGCCTTGGCTCGGGCCACGAAATCCGACATGAGCTGCTTAACCTGCGGTTGAGGAGGGGAGGGGGTTGATTTGGTTATGTCTATGGTAAACACTGTCCGCAGCCTATAAGATTGGTTATGTCTATGGTAAACACTGTACGGAGCCTACAGCTTTGGTTATGTCTATGGTAAACACTGTCCGCAGCCTACAGCTTTGGTTACGTCTAGGGTAAACACTGTCTGCAGCCTATAAGATTGGTTACGTCTATGGTAAACACTGCCTGCAGCCTATAAGATTGGTTATGTCTATGGTAAACACTGTCCGCAGCCTATAAGATTGGTTGTCTATGGTAAACACTGTCCGGAGCCTACAGCTTTGGTTATGTCTATGGTAAACACTGTCCGCAGCCTACAGGATTGGTTACGTCTAGGGTAAACACTGTCTGCAGCCTATAAGATTGGTTATGTCTATTTTAAAGTCCAAAGGTAAAGTAAAGCGTTGCACATCACTTCAAAGACAGCACTTACCTCATCCAGACTCATGGGCTGCGTGAGCTTCTTCTGCAACTCCGGAGAAGCCTTGTTGAGTGCCATATCGCTAACGCTGCTGCACAGGTGCACAACCCGAGCGTGCGGCCTCAGCAGAGGGAACAGCGCATCACAGATACGCAGAGTGCTCCAAAAGTTGGTTGCTATGGTGACCTCTGCTTGCTCGGCGAACGGCGCGGTCGAGTCGCCCTTATAGGCAATGCCAGCATTGTTAACGAGAATGTCGAGGCCTCCGTAGGTGCCTTTAAGGTAGGCGGCGAGGCGGTCCACGCTCTCCTGACTGTCGATGTCCAGCTGGTGAAATCGCGGCTCGACTCCGCGCTGCTTCAACTGGCTCAGAGCATCGGCGCCGCGAGCTTCATCGCGCGAGGTCACATAGACGGCCCAGCTGGAGCCCAGCTGCTTGCAGAGGTGTTCCACAATGGCGAACCCGATGCCCTTGTTGGAGCCGGTCACTACGGCCACCTTCAGTGCTGAGGACATGGCGCAGCAATAGGGGACAGGAACTCAGGGATCATATTATAGGTCACCCCCGGATACCCCTGAGATTTTTCTCGGATTTCCTAGAATTGCGCTTAAGACTATCGGCGGATTTCCTTGCATTTTCTCCGGTTTCCTTTGAATGCACTTTGGATTCCACTGGGATTTTCCCCGGGTTCCCATGAAATCTCCTCTGGCTTTCCTTGGGATTCTCCTCGAATTTCCCCTGGTATTCCGTAGAGTTACAACTAGGATTCTCCTTGAGTTCTCACTGGGATTCTATTTGGGTTCTACAGGGATTCGCCTTGGGTTTCTTCCTGGGTTCCACCTGGGATTCTCCACGGGTTGCCCCTGGGATTCTCCACGGGTTGCCCCTGGGATTCTCCACGGGTTGCCCCTGGGATTCTCAACGGGTTGCCCCTGGGATTCTCCACGGGTTGCCCCTGGGATTCTCCACGGGTTGCCCCTGGGATTCTCCACGGGTTGCCCCTGGGATTCTCCACGGGTTGCCCCTGGGATTCACCACGGGTTGCCCCTGGGATTCTCCACGGGTTGCCCCTGGGATTCTCCACGGGTTGCCCCTGGGATTCTCCACGGGTTGCCCCTGGGATTCTCCACGGGTTGCCCCTGGGATTCTCCACGGGTTGCCCCTGGGATTCTCCACGGGTTGCCCCTGGGATTCTCCACGGGTTGCCCCTGGGATTCTCCACGGGTTGCCCCTGGGATTCTCCACGGGTTGCCCCTGGATTCTCCACGGGTTGCCCCTGGGATTCTCCACGGGTTGCCCCTGGGATTCTCCACGGGTTGCCCCTGGGATTCTCCACGGGTTGCCCCTGGGATTCTCCACGGGTTGCCCCTGGGATTCTCCACGGGTTGCCCCTGGGATTCTCCACGGGTTGCCCCTGGGATTCTCCACGGGTTGCCCCTGGGATTCTCCACGGGTTGCCCCTGGGATTCTCCACGGGTTGCCCCTGGGATTCTCCACGGGTTGCCCCTGGGATTCTCCACGGGTTGCCCCTGGGATTCTCCACGGGTTGCCCCTGGGATTCTCCACGGGTTGCCCCTGGGATTCTCCACGGGTTGCCCCTGGGATTCTCCACGGGTTGCCCCTGGGATTCTCCACGGGTTGCCCCTGGGATTCTCCACGGGTTGCCCCTGGGATTCTCCACGGGTTGCCCCTGGGATTCTCTTAGGATTCCTTCTGGGATTCTCTTAGGATTCCCTCTGGGATTCTCCTCGGGTTTCACATAGGATTCCTTCGAGTTCTCACTGGGATTTTCCTCGGTTTTCAACTGGGATTCTCCTCGGGTTTTTCCTAGGATTCCGTTGAGTTCCTACTGGGATTCTCCTCGGGTTTTTCCTAGGATTCCCTCGAGTTCCTACTGGGATTCTCCTCGGGTTTTTCCTAGGATTCCCTCGAGTTCCTACTGGGATTCTCCTCGGGTTTTTCCTAGGATTCCCTCGAGTTCCTACTGGGATTCTCCTCGGGTTTTTCCTAGGATTCCCTCGAGTTTCTACTGGGATTCTCATCGGGTTTTTCCTAGGATTCCCTCGAGTTCCTACTGGGATTCTCCTTGGCTTCTAGAATGGACAGAATGGATCTTCTACAGTCATATTTCCATTGAGTCTCTATTTAATCCTAGACTCTATAGTACTTTTTTCTAAAGTATACTCGTACTCTCAGCAGTAAACTTGGCAGTAAAACAAAATAGAAAATCAACACTAGCAATACATGAAAAACTAAAGCAAACAGTTTCTAATTGGCCTACACTCAATTATATTTCAAGAACAGTACACTAAAAATTAATAGAAAATACAGACAGCAGCCACTCCAGAAAGAGAGAGAAAAATCAATAAACAAGTAGTGTCGAAACTCAGGGCCATAACAATTACTACAATACATATCGGCAGCAGCAGATGGTTTCCAATGCAGCGGTATTTGCGCAACACGGAGGAGCGCTTTTTTTTTTAATATCGCGTACGCAACAATATCGAATACTCTTTTATCTACTACCACTTAGCTGGCGGACACAACGCACCAGCACTGGAACGCGCAACTACCTGTAGTAAAAGTACAAGTAGTAGCAGCCAGCGGAAAACAGCAGCATAGCCGCAGCAATACCGATTCTAGTTGACCACCGCTTTCGCCACCGTTTCACCTCCCAGTTCTTCATGTTGGCTCGCATCCGATCGATCTGTTCCTGGGTTCGGCGCAACCGCTCCGATTTGCTTCTGCGCCGGATTTCTGCGCCAGCTGGAGTCCATTGTGCTGGATCGGCGTCAGGCTCTGCGGACTCTTCTTCGAAGGCTGCCGGCGAGGCCTCTTCTGGGGTAGACATGCTTCTGCTGAAGTGTGTGCGAGTGACTGACACATGTACGCGCACTCTACTATTAGTAGGCACTAATACTCTAGATCAAAGACAATTTATATGCGACCTGAGAGGTGCAACACAAGAGATGGAGGGGAGATGCAAGGTAAGAGACAGATGGAGGGAGATCCAAGATAAGAGACAGATGGAGGGGAGGGGATGCAAGATAAGAGACAGATGGAGGGGAGGGGATGCAAGATAAGAGACAGATGGAGGGGAGGGGATGCAAGATAAGAGACAGATGGAGGGGAGGGGATGCAAGATAAGAGACAGATGGAGGGGAGGGGATGCAAGATAAGAGACAGATGGAGGGAGGGGAGATGCAAGATAAGAGACAGATGGAGGGGAGGGGAGATGCAAGACAAGAGACAGATGGGGGAAATGCAAGGAAGGATTTACAGCAAGAGTGGATATTACAACCGTTAAAAGCAATGAAGCTCCAAGACTTGTATCCTCATCGAGAAATGAGATTAATAAACAGAATTCCGATAGCAGAAGACTCAAGCGCGGTATTAATTTCAAACTTCATTAAAAAACACAAAGTCAAACGAAAGTACGACGCAAATTTTCGCTAGAGTTGAAAAAAAGATCCTGCTTATTAAAACAAAACTGTATACAAGACAAAAAAGGCTACAAAAGCAGGGTTACGAAAAGCGATACTAAAAATGTGGTCTGGTATTTTTATTACAGAGATTCATCAACAAGCAGAGAAATTGATTGATTGGTCGTTAGTCGCAAGACTATATGAAAAAGCTCCAGGCTGACACACAAGAAGACGCTGGATTTTATAATTATTTACAAAATTAATACTATTTGTGAGTTTTTTATTTACCTGGCTAGAGAGATCCGGCAACTGCGGATGACCAGAAAGGAAATTAAAATTAAAATTACAGCAATAATAAATATGATTATTCCAAGCAGAGATTGTATTTAGACCATAGAAAAGACAGGCATTAATATCAGAGATTTGCCGTACACCGTCTAATAAAATTCCAGCTCATCATCCAAGCCATAGAATATTTTATTACAGATTTTAATTGCATAGCAACTGCGTAGCAACCGCATAGCAACCGCATTGCAACAGCGTAGCAACCGCGTAGCAACCGCATAGCAACAGCGTAGCAACCGCATAGCAACCGCATAGCAACCGCATAGTAACCGTAATACCGCATAGCAACCACACAAGGCAAGGTTAAAGTCCCCACATCTTAAAATTCTGAAATAATAATCAATAAATTTATCGAGTTGTTTCTATGGCTACTTTCGCTTATATTTATCATACAGAACATTGAAAAACATGCAAGTATCTTTTGATCCGAGGAAAAAGTCATACACAGACGCGCGCACACCTCGAGTTGATATTATAAATCAACGAAAAAATGATACATGTTCAAAATGAGTGAAAGCGACCAGCTGGCAGAGAGTCAAGCTGCTCCCATCTGATAAACCAGGTAGGCGCCCAGGGCAGTCAGCAGCGAGATCCAGGCCAGGTCGCGCAGACGAACGACAGGCGTTGGAATCGGCTTGAAGGCGGCTTCAGCAGCATCGACGCCCGCAGCTGCTGCCCTCTTGTCGTCGGCAGCTTCGTCTTCCTCATTGTACAGCGGAAATGGAACGCCGCCGCCGCCACCGCCGCTAAGCCTGTGCTGGCAGCTCAGCCAGGTGGTCCTCTGCCTGTCCAGGTTACCCCGCAACAGACTATAAGCGTTATCGTTTATTGCTGAAGAATGATTGCTGCCGCCGCTGCTACTAGAAGAAGATTCGTCATCAGAGTCGCCGGCCTCGGCGAAGCTGTTATTAGCCATGCCGAATTGTCGCCTGTCGGCCTCGTCGATGCTAAACGACAAACTGTCGGCCCGATCGACTCCGTTAGCCAGTATCGCCCGGCCGCCCATGACAACGGCCTGGTAGCAGAACCGCAGCTGGTCCGGCGTCTGCACCAGGCCCATGCGGTCGCGGCGGAGGCGCCGGATCTCGCCGGGCAGGTCAACTCCGTAGAGGCTGCCACGACGGGCGATCAAAGCCAGGCAGACGTCTATGACGGCCAGGCTGCCTGTCCGGCCAATCCCGGCCGAGCAGTGGACAACCGGCGGCCTGTCCGGGTCAGACAGGAGGCCCGAACGGCGGACAGCCATCAGGAAGTTCAGGAAAGCGCCCGGAGTCTGCGGCACCCCGAAATCCGGCCAAGTCAAGTACTGATAGTGCAGCAGGTCTCGAACTGCGGACGCCGGCTCCGGATCGCTGGTTTTATTGCTTAGCAACGACAACCGGAAGCCGCGAACAATGTAATAGCCTAATGATTCGGAAGAGACCAGCTCGACTCGCAGGCCAACGTCCGGACAATCGACTCGTTTCGTTCGCTCGTCCGGAAAATACGGATGACATTTGAGGGCGCCTTTTTCAAATACTCGATTGAGCATGACGACTCCGCGACTGCGCAGCTGCCACACCATCAGCCAGAAGTGGCCGACCGTGGCCGGCAGAGGGCCCTGGGCCATGGCGAACACCCGGCCGGCGTGCTCGGCTCGAACTATGCTGGCATTGATGTAATCCCCGCTCAGGCCCAGGCTGCTGGCGTGCGACCGGCTGATCGGGGAGAGCCGCACCTACAGAGTAAATATCATTTAGGACATTATAGATTTTGGAGATCATTAGGGAAATGATGGGATTTTTGGATAATTTGTGAGATTATGGGATTTAGGGATCATTTAGGAAATCATGGGATGCGGGGATAATCGGATGTGGGGATCATTTGGGGATTATCGGATTTGTGGATAATTTAGAAAATTTGGGAGACTATGGTATTTGAGATAATTTGGGGGATTATGAAATTGGGATAATTTGGGGGATTCTGGAATTGGAATCATTTGGGAGATTAGATGATGTGGGTATTATTTAGGGATTATGAATGTGAAGCTCTTTTGGTAGATGGGATCCGAGGATCATTTGGGGATTTATGAAATTTGGGGGTCATTTGAGGATTTGGGGGATTTGGGGATTAATGGGATTTGGGGGTCATTCGGGGATTAATGGGATTTAGGGATCATTTGGGGATTTATGGGATTTGGGAATAATTTGGGGATTTATGTTGTTCTGTTGTTGTCGGGGATTTATGGGATTTGGGATTAATTTGGGGATTTATGTTGTTCTGTTCTTGTTGGGGAATTATGGGATTTGGAAATAATTTGGGGACTTATGGAAGTCGGGGATCAGTCAGGATTGATCAAATTATCTAATTCATAAGCAGTCAATTCTGGGGATTCAAGATCATTGCCAGCATTCAAGAATATATTGAAGCCAGTTTTACCCGGCTATGGTCGTAGGGCAGCACGTCGCGGTACCGGTTGAGCAGCCGATTATCCGGATGCCTGGCAGCCGCCGTGCTCAGCGGAGCAGACGAAGCTCCGTCCGAACCCGAGGCCAGGCTCAATCGTCTATAAGCGTCCTGCCATAGGTTTCGCTCGTCATTGTTAGCCAGCTCAAGCTCTATGGCCGACAGCATCTCCCGGTGATTCGGGTGGCGGTACAGCGGCGAACCGCTGCGATCCACCGCCGCCTGGTCCACTGCTCCCGAATCCACTCTGTATTGAGTGCAGGCAACGGAGGCCGCTGGAGCGTCTGCGTGCTTGGTACTAACAACTTTGCTATCGAAAGCTGGGTCCGATTCTCCGGGCAGACTTGATGGTGGATTGCAATCTAAATTATAGACAGTACGAGTTCAGGTAATACAGGGATTTGAACTTGCGACACTTGGAATTGTGGGAGTCAAATATTAAATATTCGGGGGAAGGCTGCGCGCACCCTGGCGCAACGCCTTTGGCGACATTCCTCACGACCAGCGCTGAAGCGATTCTGCCCATTCCGCTGACTGCTGAGCACACACAAGCTGCTCTCCATGGGATCAAAACAGCCACCCCGTGGGATTAAGACAGCCATCCTATGGGATCAAAACAGCCACCCCCGTGGGATTAAGACAGCCACCCTCATGGGATTAAGACAGCCACCCGATGGGATTAAGACAGCCACCCTATGGGATTAAGACAGCCACCCTATGGGATTAAGACAGCCACCCCCATGGGATTAAGACAGCCACCCCATGGGATTAAGACAGCCACCCCATGGGATTAAGACAGCCACCCGATGGGATTAAGACAGCCACCCCCATGGGATTAAGACAGCCACCCTATGGGATTAAGACAGCCACCCCCATGGGATTAAGACAGCCACCCCCATGGGATTAAGACAGCCACCCCATGGGATTAAGAAAGCCACCCCATGGGATTAAGACAGCCACCCGATGGGATTAAGACAGCCACCCTATGGGATTAAGACAGCCACCCTATGGGATTAAGACAGCCACCCTATGGGATTAAGACAGCCACCCTATGGGATTAAGACAGCCACCCCCATGGGATTAAGACAGCCACCCCATGGGATTAAGACAGCCACCCCATGGGATTAAGACAGCCACCCGATGGGATTAAGACAGCCACCCCCATGGGATTAAGACAGCCACCCTATGGGATTAAGACAGCCACCCCCATGGGATTAAGACAGCCACCCCATGGGATTAAGACAGCCACCCCATGGGATTAAGACAGCCACCCGATGGGATTAAGACAGCCACCCTATGGGATTAAGACAGCCACCCTATGGGATTAAGACAGCCACCCTATGGGATTAAGACAGCCATCCGATTGGATTAAGACAGCCACCCTATGGGATTAAGACAGCCATCCGATTGGATTAAGGCAGCCATCCGATTGGATTAGGACAGCCACCCCATGGGATTAAAAAAGACAGATCACTTTCAGCCCCTACCCCATGGGATTAGGACAGCCACCCCATGGGATTAAAAAAGACAGATCACTTTCAGCCCCCACCCCATGGGATTAGGACAGCCACCCCATGGGATTAGGACAGCCACTCATGGGATTAGGACAGCCACCCCATGGGATTAAAAAAGACAGATCACTTTCAGCCCCCACCCCATGGGATTAGGACAGCCACCCCATGGGATTAGGACAGCCACTCATGGGATTAGGACAGCCACCCCATGGGATTAAAAAAGACAGATCACTTTCAGCCCCCACCCCATGGGATTAGGACAGCTCACCTTCAGCAGGCTGATCAGCGGCGGCAGCAACAGCAGCTCGAATCTCCTCGTCGAACTCGTCCAATCCGCCGGAATCTTCGCCCTCGCTATCCGAATCGAACAGTGGATTAGCAAACTGCTGCTGTCTCGACTCGCTAGATAGTTCTTCGCCTTCAACTAAACACGACTCCTCCGAGTCAGCTCGGACAGTCTCGGACACTGGGTCGTCCGCTTTCGGACACCCGGAATCGGCTTCTGTCCGGTTATCGTCTTCCACAAGTGCGGACTGACGCCGCTGAACGGAGATAGCATCAGACTGAAGATTGACACGGGCTCAGATAGATAAATAAGCATTGCATAGTTGGCTTTAGAGATAACTTGCACTTCTGCCCATAGACGAAACAATTAGCTAGCAAGTACCAACTGGGAGCGGGGGCAATTTCATCAAGCCACTGGTTACTGGCACAGATACAAAGTACGCTGAATGGTTCACTTAACTATATTTATAACAAAACTACTCTCTGTTCAGTAGTATGAGCGTAAAAAGCAACATTTATTTATTCAACTAGCTCTGATAGTTTTTATCCACTGCCAAGCTTGGCATAGCATAGATAAAAGAGAATCTTTATATGAAACCTACCTTTTATATATAGGTTAGAAATTAGATTTAAAACTGTAGAATTCCATACTTTAACTATAGTATTATTAATGGCTAAAGGTGGGCTTAAAAGAAACTCAAATTAGGGCAATATTTAATTTTAACTATAATGGTGCCACACTCAATTCAGATTTGTTTTGCTTATATTATTCATAAATGTAATGATTGTCTTTTTTGTATAAATTTTAAATTATCAAATGCTTAAACTCTAACACTCATGCTTGGGCGCAACCTAGGGATTCACCTGGCCATTTCTATTGGCAACACACACATGTAAGTTGCTATTGGATGGAATAGTAGTCACGTGACTGCTCTCAGCCAATAGCAACTTACATGTGTGTGTTGCCAATAGAAATGACTGAGTGATTCCCAAGGTTGCGCATGTATGCTAACACTACATGCTCTCACTTGATTCACAATGTTTCATTTTCCTATACTAGTAGTAGTTCTGATTTTTCAAAATTTATTAAACATTACATTTTTTATTAAAAAGGTCAAGATTATAGTTATATATTAAAGCATATCATTTGATCAACATCCTTGCAACTAAGCAGAAATTTTCCCATTTGCAAAGTTATTGCTTATAGCAATGTAAATTATTGCTATAAGTAGGGATTAACCCTAATGAAAAAAGGTTAAAATCAATGTGTCCATTGTGTGCCTATAGTCTACTTTTATCTAATAGACTTTGAATACTCAAAAGTTGCAATGTACAATCTTTTTAAATGCATTAATTTTAATTGCTACTATTCATTTAGGATTCTAATCCTTGAACTTTTATACTCAATATTAGATTGTCATGAGAGAAAAGTCATTATAGACAAACAATCTATTTTTATTGTTTGCAATTAACTTAGAAGAGCATAAAAAATTAAGTGGTTGCAGAGGACAGAAATATAAAAATGAATAAAAGAAGAAAAAACAAAGAATGGAAAAATTAATTGATTATAACTATCCTAATGACTAGATATGCAACTGATAGCATTGCTGCAATTATTATAGTGTATCTAAAACCTATATATGGCTATTTAGTCCAAGGACTAGGGGGTTACCACATGTATCTTCAATTATCCTAGCTAATATTAATATCTATTTTATAGCTAAATAAACTAAAGCAATGTATAATTAAATGTCTTGCTCAAAGACATAAATTGTTAAAAATATAGACTCTATACAAAAGAAAAAATATATTACATTATAAGATATATATGTTGACTTGAAATTTAAGAAAAATTGTTATATATATTTAAATAAGCAATATAGCTAATCAATATAGCTTTGATTGAATTTGTATATAATTATAATTAGACTTGTTTAATTTTATCTAGGAAGATTTAAAGATCAGACCTAGATTTTTTGGCATGTAACTATATACTCATATATTACTACTAATGCCATAGTACTATATAGGAATTTTTAAAACTTGCTTAGTTCAGTAAGTTTTGATGACAATGATAATAATATGATCTATCAATTGCAAATATATAATAAAAAACTAATATTGAAATTATATGATTCTTTCCAATTTTATCCACTAGACCTGCCTATCAATTTGGTCTATTGATTCATATATTGCAAATATAATCTAACTATCCCTATGCAATACATAAACCAAAAGTCTTATATGCATAGTATATTATATGCATATTAAATGCTAACTATATTATAAATATCTATATGCCTAGCAAATATTTAGATTAGTCTAATGAAATTTACTAAATTTATCAAAATATAAAAGGGTAACAAAGCATACGACTTATAAATGCCATAAAAGTCTTAAGAATAGAAAAGAAATCTAAATAAAACTTTTTGTTTATCAACTTTAACCTATAAACTAAATTATTATCAGAAATACATGTTAAGTCTTGTTGCTATCTACTTAGCCAACTCTAATTTAGAGTCTAATTAGCACAAACCCTATGCTAAAAGTCATGAGGCTTAAAAATTGCAATTTTCTTATAATTATTCACTACCTGATTTCAAGTGCAACCTAAAACTAGCAAAATTTTTTCTCAGCTTGCAACACCCTTTCCCAATGAGTTTCTATCTTAATTAACTATGTATAACAATTGTAACCCTATGCACTGTGCATACAATAACTTTTTGCTTTGCACATTGTATATGGGAGGGTGGGATCAAATCCACTAAGTGTATTGATGGACTAAAATGAGGGTTGCAAGTTGGGGCATTGTGACAACAAAGGAATAAAGGACTTTTTTGTGTTGCAACAATAAAGGACCTTTTTGCATTGTAACAATTTTTTTATTTTTTGAGACTGCAAATATACAATGCTTTTAGAAATGCTTCTTTTGTTGCAACCTAAATATATTTTTTTGCTTTTTTTCTTTTTCTATATTTTTCTTACCATAATATATAATACTCACTTCAAAAGTGACAAGTATCATATATATTTTTATAAAAGGACTAAAAATTTCTGTGGTTCAGCTATTATATAGCTTTAACTATGGTGCTATGCATTTTTTTACTTTTTATATGCCATATTATTGCTGTGCAAAGATTGCCAAAAAACTTTTCTAACTCCTTGATGCATGCTATGCATGTAGTACTAGACTGCCTGGGACCTAGAATCTTTGGGGTTGTAGATTGCAATAGGGCCTATCTAAGTCTTTGGAATCTATATACTCAATAAGTACTATATTTGCGATCACATGAGCAAAGATTGGTTAAGATAGACTAGTATAAAAAAATGCTAAAAAATTGTAAAGAAAACATCAAGGAAACTAGTTGACATTGTTGGAGGCAAAAAGACTTAGATATACTAATATGACCCAAAGTCAAAGACAAATTGTCAGTCAATAGTCTAATCTAATACTTTTCTATTAGTATCAATACAGAGACCCTAGAATGTTAGAAACAAGATAGGGACCTCCTTTATCATTGTTTCTAGCTATCTAGTTTTAGTGTCCCTAGAGAATCATTGTACAATGATTATAGCATAGCATGGTATACTAACTATTGCTTTTTTTATTATTAAAAGTTAATTTAAATTGCCAGCTAATCTCCATGGCAGCTTATTGAAATAACTGCCACTATTCAAGTCTATAGGCCATGTCAATAATTCCAATTTTATCCATACAGATCCATATCGATAATTTCTAGCTTATCCCCATAGTAGAGCTGCTTATTAGAATAAAGAACCTTAAAATGAATCTGTTCAAAAACCATCTTTTTGTTTTCACTGTTTTACAAAACTTTAAAATAAACTACAAACTACATGTAATTAATTCTAAATAATATTGACTACTTTGTTAAAACTTTTTCATCATTAAAAGGGTTAATTTAAAATATTTGCTTAGCTGCCAGCTTTGCTTAGAACGATCAAACGACCCAAAGATTGAGGCAAACAAGACTTGCAAAATTTAAAATTCAAAATATAATACTAATAGTAATGATAATATTAATAATAATGACAATATTACTTTAAAATCAGTACACAAAACTAAACACAAACAACTGCACAATCTTAGCCATGGGGATAAGCTAAAAATTATTGACATGGATCTGTGTGGATAAACTTGGAATTATTGACATGGCCTATATAGACTTGAATGGTAGCAGCTATATTTCAATAAGCTATTGTGGGGATAAGCTGGAAATTATTGGCATGGATCTGTGTGGATAAAATTGGAATTATTGGCAAGGGACTATGGGGATAAGCACTTTCTACTTATATACATAACAATATTATGAATTCAGTTTTGTAATTTTGAATGACAGTTAATGTCATAGCCCATAGGTCTTAATTGATAAAATAAAAAGGATTAGCCTAAAGACTCAGCCTTAGGCCTAGATGTTTCAACTTTTAAGTTTTATATATATATATCATATTTTGCTTTGTCAATGTTATTGTTAGGCCTAATAAGAAAGAAATAAATGCATTGAATTAGCACATCTACACATGATCATCACATGTGACAGAAGTAGCCTAATATTATTGTCATACACGATCACGATGCATATTAAACTAATAGACTACCAGGCTTATGATTTACGTTAATTTATGCATAAAATAAGACCTACAAATAATTAAATAGTAGCCTGCAAATGTAAATAAATAAAATAATATTAAATTGACTCAGGGGCAAGGCAAGCTATCAAGCTATGCTAACATTGCGCTTTTCTTCATTGAATTCCGCCTATTTCTACGAATTACAATTTTCGAAACAAATATATAAAAAACGTTGATAATAAAAAACAGAAATAGACTTCGCGCTTATAAGCTTTTTCCATCATTTAGGTAACTCTAGAGACATAACAACAAATAAAACAACTAAAAAGTACTTTAGCAGAGTTTGCATGCAGCATTCGTTTTTACAAATTTAATCACATTTAAACAGCATAAACTGCTTCTGGGATTCTTTAGTCTATTATTTTACGGTGTTTAACAAGTGAAACACAGCTTTCTGTTAAAACTATTTTTATTCCCAATTATTAGTAAAAAAACTAGTGTTTTATGATCAGAACTACTTTATAATAAAGCAGAAAAATTTTCTTTGCACTTAATTTTCACTGTACATATAAAATATCCTTTTAAAATTAATTCTTAGCTTCGTGCATCAGTTAGAACTTATGGGCCTTTTATTTCTTCCAGGGAGTTCAAGTCTTAAAGCCATCAAGGTAATTGATTTTTGTGTTGCATTTGTCTACTCATTCAATTTTTACTAGTTCATAGCACGGGAACAGTTTCTTTTTGTAATCAATAGAATTAAACAAAACCATGTTTCGACTGCTTATTAGTATAGTCCACACTACTGATGGACTACCGATGACGATATTCGGGTGCTGGAAGTATTCTCCATTTAAAATGTTCGACATGGGTTTTCAAAATGCATCTTATTGTTTCTAATTTAATCTCTTGATAATTTAGCACTTCATCCATACCTTCAACACCTCTGAAGAATCTTGGAGACATTGCGCTGTAGCGTTTACTGGCTAAGTATATGGAGAACTCTTCGATACTCAGAATCTCATAGAAACTCTTAAAATATTTAAGTTCAATCCTATTTCTAGACAAACGCGCGAGAGCAATTAACTTAACTAGTATTTTCATTTTTGTAAACATATTCTCTGTCCGTCCAACATCTAAACCATCATATAACCGTTCAGAATGAGCAGCACTAACAATCAGCAGCAGAAGGATGCAAGCAGCAGCAACAGCACGCAGCCCTCGCTGTCCAGCGCAGCCTCGGGTAGCAACAACTGCGCCAAGACGGAGGACAAGACAAGCCAAGGCAAGAAGCCTCGCGGTCCCCGTGCTGGGAGCAAGCGTCACCAGCACGAAGCTGGTCAGAGACAGCAGCAGCGACAGCTGATCCGCTACAACCGGGACACGCTCCTGCAGATGCGCGACTCCCGCCTGTCATCAGCCTGGCCCAGGGCTCTGAACAGAGCGTACGTGGGCGACGGAGGTCTGTGGGACCCGGTGAAACTCTTCGAAGGAGAGCGGAAGAGCGCCTTCGATGGCAAGACGAAGATTGAGCGAGTCAGGAACGGTGAGACTTTGTGCCATTTTCCTTCCATCTTGCCTGATAATTAATACTATGTTGATGCTGCAACTCGCTGATCATCATCGCACCAAACTGAAATTTCAGTTCGTGGTGCCGCCATGGTGCAGCCATCTTACAGCAGCGGGCCCAGCGCCGAAGACAGCCAGTCGTTTGGAAGGTCATCGAGACGAAGAAGTGAGTTATTTTGTTTTTCTTGGTTGAAGTGACCATTCTAATGCTTGCACTCCACATTCATGCATTATTACGTGCAGTGTTGTTTGTGTGACAACGATTTAAGACATATAAATTATAAGCTACTAGGCGTTGTGAAATTAATTCAACTAGTTAATTGCAAATCGAGAAGTGGGGTGGTCGGCGGCCGTTCTGACATTTTTTTGGACTTAGTGTACACCCCGTTTGGTTAATAATAGTTGGCAGAGGGTGAGTCCGATATTGATTTTTCCATCGCTAATTTATTATGTTGGCTGGGCCAATCAGACTGCCCTTTGGCACCAGTCATGTGACATGCTGACTCATACCACCATGCGACTTGGAGGGTACAAAAGGGTAATGCTGTTGCTTATAGATAGTGCGATAGCTAGGCTAGGGTTTAGGTCAGCTGATGACTACTAATAGATAAATTGAGCAAAGTACAAATCACAAAAATTAAGAAAGAAAAACTGCGGGTGGTTTTTAACACGCAAAAATGCAAACAATACATATGGAGTGCAAACGAAATAACTGGACTTCGTGTTTAGACCAACTTGAAGAGACTGAATAGCAAATGAGGCCCGTGATTAAAACTGTCTATGGCCCGGAAGTGTTTTTAGATGACTGATGACGGGAAGCCAAAGTCGAAGGCAGAACTACATGCCATAGACAGTTTTATCGCTCAGCAGCCAAAGCTTTCAAAGCTTTGTTTATGGCCATATACACTTTGTGTTACCCTGACCATGCACGACAGCCTTCGTTTTCTATTTTTCACGAGCCCACATGTACATGTAGATCCAAAAAATGATATAATTTACTTGGTTATGCATGGTTTAGCTTCCTAATGATGCAGTGCACGCGAAAGTAATCGGATGCGTGTTGAGCAAGTGTATTATAAGAAGTTAAATATTATGGCATCCTACGAGTATTAGTGGGATAGTGTCTCCCGAGGCCAAAACAGCACCACGAGTCGTAAAAAGTTTGATAAAATTTCAAACAATCTCAAATACCACCTGTCTAACTCGTAGAACGCACCAAAGAGGAGGCGGCGTCTCCCGCGGCGTCTTCAACGCAAAGGCAGCGCGGGTGGCCGCCTGGCAACGCAGCGGAGACCCAGCAGGCGGCCAAGTCTGCAGAGCCGGCGGCGGACGGCAGGAAGGAGCCGCGGGACGACGTCGCCAGGGGCTTCGGACCGTCTCGGCTTGGCGGCGGAGGCTCCGCCGGAGGCTTCGTTCGCCGGTCGGACCGGCCAGCGACCGCTGGGGGCGTCGGCGGAGGCGGCTTTGGCAGCGGCCGAGGAGGTCCGGGTGTCTCCGGCCGGTGGGAGCGAAGCCAAGGCCTACGCGATCCTCAAGGCCTCCGCGGCGGCTTCCAGCCTCCGCGACATCGGCCCGCCGAGGAGGAGGAGCTGCCCGCCTGGTTCGATGAGGGACCGCTGGACAAGATGGAGAAGCTGGAGTTGACGGGCCTCCCCGAAGACATGGAGGCGGCCGAGGGCGACGGCGGCTCCAAGAAGACGGAGGCCACCCAGCAGCAGCAGCAGCAGAAGCAGCAGCCTCTCGACGGACTCGGTCTAGGCAGCAGCAGCTTCGAGAGCGGCGGCAGTTCCTCGTCGCGCTTCGCCAAGTGGCTGGCAGTGGACGAGCCGTCGCAGCCGCAGCCGCAGCCACCTGCAGCAGAGGCTGGGCAGCGAGATGGCGCTCAGCAGCAGCTTGAGCGAATCTTCCAGGACATGCGCGGCAGGCACGGACATGAGACCAATCAGCAGCCGCAGACTGCACCGAACGTTGGACCGTCGCTGATGCACCTGCTCCGCCCGCCGCAGCCGCCGCCGCCTCCACCACCACAAAGGCCGCTGCACGCTCAGGAGGTCGAGGCGAACCTCAAGTCGATGCTGTTCGGATCTGAGGCGGCCGCTCCGCCACCACCGCCGCCCGCCGCAGTCGCCGCTGCATCTTCTGAAGGCTCCGCCATGCCGGTTCTGCCGCCGAACGGGCAGGCGCGGACGCTCGAAGAAATCGAGAGCAGCCTGGGCGCAGCTTCCAGCGGCTCGGACCGCAGCTCCCGAGGCAGCAAGGACAGCCGTGCTATCTACAAGCTGATTGGCGACCTGCAGGTGCAAATGCATGACGCTGCTTCTGCCAGTTCTGCCGGAGGTCGCCAGGCCTCTGTGCCGCCTCTGCTTCCGGGCGGCCGCCAGGCCCCGCCGCAACATCAGCAGCCGCCACAACAGCAGCAGCCGCCGCAGCCGCCGCAGCAGCCACCGCAGTCAAAGCCACTTCAGCCCACAGCTGCCCCCTTCATCGCTCAGCATCCGCTTCCGCCTCGTTCGCAGCCCCCACCACAGCCGCAAAAGCAGCAGCCGCCGACGGCTCAGCCCATGTTCTCCTCTGGAGCTTCATCGCAGGCAGCCGCCGCCGCCGCCGCCGCTGCAGCCGCCCAGCGCCGTCTGCCGATGCCCATGCAGGCTCAGCAGCTGCAGCAACTGCAGGCCATGCTGCTGTCCAATCTGCAGATGCAGGCTCAGATGATGCACAGCAGCCAGATTTCTGGAGGGCCAGGAAACAAGGCTCACACGCTCAACAAGCTTCTGCCTCAGGTTTGAGCACTCTTGCATTTTGGTTCTCTGATGTTGTCATTTTTGTTGTCACTTCAGTGTTTTGCACCATTTCTTAGTGTTTGCTGTGACATGAGTGTGTCTGCTGTGACATGAGTGTGTCTGCTGTGACATGAGTGTGTCTGCTGTGACATGAGTGTGTCTGCTGTGACATGAGTGTGTCTGCTGTGACATGAGTGTGTCTGCTGTGACATATGTGTCTGCTGTGACATGAGTGTGTCTGCTGAGACATGAGTGTGTCTGCTGTGACATATGTGTCTGCTGTGACATGAGTGTGTCTGCTGTGGCATGAGTGTGTCTGCTGTGACATGAGTGTGTCTGCTGTGACATGAGTGTGTCTGCTGTGACATAAATGTGTCTGCTGTGACATGAGTGTGTCTGCTGTGACATGAGTGTGTCTGCTGTGACATGAGTGTGTCTGCTGTGACATAAATGTGTCTGCTGTGACATGAGTGTGTCTGCTGTGACATATGTGTCTGCTGTGGCATGAGTGTGTCTGCTGTGGCATGAGTGTGTCTGCAGAGACATGAGTGTGTCTGCTGTGACATAAATGTGTCTGCTGTGACATGAGTGTGTCTGCTGTGACATATGTGTCTGCTGTGACATGAGTGTGTCTGCTGAGACATGAGTGTGTCTGCTGTGACATGAGTGTGTCTGCTGTGACATGAGTGTGTCTGCTGTGACATAAATGTGTCTGCTGTGACATGAGTGTGTCTGCTGTGACATAAATGTGTCTGCTGTTACATGAGTGTGTCTGCTGTGACATGAGTATGTCTACTGTGACATGAGTGTGTCTGCTGTGACATAAATGTGTCTGCTGTGACATGAGTGTGTCTGCTGTGACATATGTGTCTGCTGTGACATGAGTGTGTCTGCTGAGACATGAGTGTGTCTGCTGTGACATATGTGTCTGCTGTGACATGAGTGTGTCTGCTGTGACATGAGTGTGTCTGCTGTGGCATGAGTGTGTCTGCTGTGACATGAGTGTGTCTGCTGTGACATAAATGTGTCTGCTGTGACATGAGTGTGTCTGCTGTGACATATGTGTCTGCTGTGGCATGAGTGTGTCTGCTGTGGCATGAGTGTGTCTGCAGAGACATGAGTGTGTCTGCTGTGACATAAATGTGTCTGCTGTGACATGAGTGTGTCTGCTGTGACATATGTGTCTGCTGTGACATGAGTGTGTCTGCTGAGACATGAGTGTGTCTGCTGTGACATATGTGTCTGCTGTGACATGAGTATGTCTACTGTGACATGAGTGTGTCTGCTGTGGCATGAGTGTGTCTGCTGTGGCATGAGTGTGTCTGCAGAGACATGAGTATGTCTACTGTGGCATGAGTGTGTCTGCAGAGACATGAGTGTGTCTGCTGTGACATAAATGTGTCTGCTGTGACATAAGTGTGTCCGCTGTGACATGAGTGTGTCTGCTGTGACGTATGTGTCTGCTGTGGCATGAGTGTGTCTGCACCATGCCTTGCAGTGTCTGCACCATGCCTTGCAGTGTCTGCACCATGCCTTGCAGTGTCTGCACCATGCCTTGCAGTGTCTGCACCATGCCTTGCAGTGTCTGCACCATGCCTTGCAGTGTCTGCACCATGCCTTGCAGTGTCTGCACCATGCTTTGCAGTGTCTGCACCATGCCTTGCAGTGTCTGCACCATGCCTTGCAGTGTCTGCACCATGCCTTGCAGTGTCTGCACCATGCCTTGCAGTGTCTGCACCATGCCTTGCAGTGTCTGCACCATGCCTTGCAGTGTGTCTGCACCATGCCTTGCAGTGTTCTTAACATTAGCTTATTAGCTACCATTTGCACCCATTGTTGAAATCCCAAATCGCAGTTCAGAATCCCTCACTGCATCAGAGACCCAGCACTTCATCAGCTCCCCACTCGGCAATTTCAGCAGCTGTTTCACAGACCGCCATATCCGTACCTGCTCAGAGTAAGTCCGGCAAGCAACCAGAGCTGCAGCTTGCCGATGGATTTTAATTCAGCCATTTTAATCCTGGCGGGAAATGATTTTGGGCCTCCTGCTGTACCATCTGGAAAAGATGCGTGTTGTCCAGCTTCTGTAATGTTTTTTCCACTCCTCTTAAACCCATTGCAGACATTTCGCTGGTACAGAGCCATGGTATGTCAGCCAGCAGTTTTTTCTGGCCGCCTTCGAATTGAGTTCGCATTAACTTTCTGTTTCTGTTAATTGGGTACAAAAAAGCTTGAGATGCAGTAAATTCAGAAGAATTCAAGTCGTTGGTTGTAGTTTTAATTTGTGTTTTTTCATCATTTTTTATGCTGCACCAACCACAGAACTTTCCTGTGCACCTGGTTGACTTGCCTGCATTACACGTCTCGACTTTAGCATTGTATCTGTACCAAAACCCAGAGTTAGTGTACTCAAACCCACAGTTACTTTACTGTACTCAAACTCACAGCCCCTGTACTCAAACCCACAGCCCCTGTACTCAAACCCAC
This sequence comes from Macrostomum lignano, assembly GCA_002269645.1. Lineage (NCBI taxonomy): Eukaryota > Metazoa > Platyhelminthes > Macrostomidae > Macrostomum > Macrostomum lignano. The sequence goes on along the minus strand of NIVC01002079.1, from coordinate 138,755 downwards.
AGCCCCTGTACTCAAACCCACAGCCCCTGTACTCAAACCCACAGCCCCTGTACTCAAACCCACATCCCCTGTACTCAAACCCACAGCCCCTGTACTCAAACCGACAGCCCCTGTACTCAAACCCACAGTCCCTGTACTCAAACCCACATCCCCTGTACTCAAACCCACAGTCCCTGTACTCAAACCCACAGTTCCTGTACTCAAACCCACAGCCCCTGTACTCAAACCCACAGTCCTTGTACTCAAACTCACAGCCCCTGTACTCAAACTCACAGCCCCTGTACTCAAACCCACAGTCCCTGTACTCAAACCCACAGCCCCTGTACTCAAACTCACAGCCCCTGTACTCAAACCCACAGTCCCTGTACTCAAACCCACAGCCACTGTACTCAAACCCACAGTCCCTGTACTCAAACCCACAGTCCCTGTACTCAAACCCACAGCCACTGTACTCAAACCCACAGTTCCTGTACTCAAAACCCCAGTCCCTGTACTCAAACTTCCAGTCCCTGTACTTTAACCCACAGCCACTGTACTCAAACCCACAGCCACTGTACTCAAACCCACAGCCACTGTACTCAAACCCACAGCCACTGTACTCAAACCCACAGCCCCTGTACTCAAACCCACAGCCCCTGTACTCAAACTCACAGCCCCTGTACTCTAACCCACAGTCCCTGTACTCAAAACCCCAGTCCCTGTACTCAAACCCACAGCCCCTGTACTCAAACCCACAGCCCCTGTACTCAAACCCACTGCCCCTGTATTAAAACCCACAGCCACTGTACTGAAACCCAGCCTCCCTGCCGCATCTCGCAGAACAACGCCCTGCAAGGCACCCGGCTGCTCAACCAGCACTTCAACCAGGCCGGAGCTGCTGCCGACTTTGCCGGACTCGAGACTGCTGCCGGTGCCGACGCCGCCTTCCGCCGCCCGGCCACCTCTGCGGCCACCGCCGCCGCCTCGGCGAACTTGTCGACGGGCTCCGCCAGCCAGCAGACAATCGCCCAGCCCGCGATGCCCATCGTGCCGCCGATGCTGCTGCCGCCAAAGACTTCGTCGGCGGCGACCTCGACCTCCGCGGCCGCTGCGGGTCTCCAGGGCTGGGGCGGCGCCCACAACTCGCAGCTCAGCGCCATGCTGTGGAACGCCACCAGGCTCGCCGCCAGCGTCAAGTCGGCCAACACCTCGACTGGCTGGTCGTCTCTGCACCGCAGTCCGCCCGTTGACTCCGGGGTCGGGCAGCCGCACCGGCCTCCGACCAAGCAGCCGGTGGACGAGATGCCGTCCGCTTGACCGCTTGAGCACTGCTCAGCTGAGCTCACTCGGCCCACAGACACTGCCGAACTCGTTAATGCCCCAACAATTGTTGCTAGCGACTCTTCAGCACCCCGAGTTTCCTCTCCGACTGACCTTGAATTGTCCCCGCCTTCTCGCCTGCTGCCGTCTTGCTGTCTCCCTCTTGTCTGCGGTGTTTTTGCAGTTGCAGTCCGCGCCAATTGGCTTTTGGAATTCGAACTCGCGTTTAATTTTCTTCGTCATTGAGCAATATTTTAGTTCTCTCCTGTTTTACAATGCACTCCTGGTGACAGATTATCCCAGCAACTCGATGATGTCGCTGGAATTTCATTTCGCTTCGATCATTAATTTTCTATTTGATTTTCCTGTAAATTTTGGCCCTCCGCCCGCGCCGGCGACTCCGCCCGTTTAGCGCAGCGATTTTCTTTGCCTGTTCGACTGGCTTTGCTTGCGACTTTGCATTGTGAGTAGCTTTGGTTCCAACTCTATTTTTGCTAGGCTTTCTCGCTAAGGCTATTGTGAGTTTTTTTTCGCATTTTGCTTTGTCCGCCTGCCCGTGAGCTGTGGAATCGCTAATCCCAGCTCATCAGGCGGAGATTATGCCGTAGCTTTATCCCGTCAGTCTTTGTTGAGCTTTGTAGAAGCAGTTTAGTTACTCGCACCGCAGCAGCACCTCCTCCTTTTGGAGTCTCATTTTCAGCGTGCTTTTTTCTGTCACTTTCTGTACTGAGTCTGCAGCACAGACTCCGCCGCTCTCCATCTGAGCTCTGCGCTTCTCCAGCATGCCGGCCGGCGCTCCCTGATGAAGTGTCCCGGCCATGCATGCTGCTCCTCCTTTCCCCGGTTGATTTTTGCACAATGTTCTTCCTGTCTACTTTTTGTCAGTAGTTTATCCCGCTCGTGCAGCAGACTCAAGCGCTAAACTAAGATTTGCATTGCGGTTCCACAGTTTCCAGCTTGACAGCAGCAGCTCCGGTCTGTTCCGCATGAATTTGTTGTCACCTGTGCGAGCTGCCGTCTCCCTACCTGCACCGGCGCCCCTCATCAGTACTTCTCTAAGCCAGACCGTATCGCTAATTTCTGTCTCTCCCCCCCCCACACTCCTTCCAAACAGTCTGAAATACATCGAATATGCAGACTTGCAGTTGGCCGAAATTCTGCCTGTTCCTTTTCAACCGCACTTTGCTGTCCGCGTTCGGTGTGCTCTCGTTTTGCTTTCAGATTTATCTGTTGTTTATCTAGCTGTTTTGAGCAGCCTCCTGAGACACCACAGAAGCTAGAGCGCAATGCGGGTTATAAGGCTATTTAAAAAAATAAGCATTAGAAGAAGCGTTGCTGCGGAACAAGCGGCAGAGCCCATCAGAAAGTTCTCAGTGCTACAATTACATCGTGTGTCAGAAAAGTTCCGGGACTGTGCTTATAAAAAATTTATTAATAAAAATCACTCAGAACCGAAGCTGGCCCCTTCAAAGTAATCCCCCCTGAGACGCCATGTGCACAATGCCTCTGACATCAAAGAATGCGATGAGCATGAGCTTGACCTTCGACCTCGATTGTCGCGCCTTCACTGGTCTTGGTGATCCTGGTCGCCGCCATTCACCACTCTGCCGCTTGGTCTCCCGGTCGTACTCAAAAATCCACGACTCATCACCGGTAATCACTCTGTGCAATAAGCTTGGATCAGCTTCAATGCGTTCAAGGATGTCCTGGCACACCTGCAGTCGTCGTTCCTTCTGGTCCTCGCTCAGCAACTTCGGAACCATCTTGGCACAAATCTTGCGCATCACCAGATTCTCAGTCAGAATCTTATGAACGCTGTCACGATTCAAGCTCAACTTGTCTGCAATCAAGCGAACAGTCAGCCGATGGTCGCTACGAAGCAACATCGCCACTTGCTCCACATTTTCTTCCGTCCTGCTCGTTGAAGGTCTTCCACTCCTGGCGTCGTCCTCGTCCTCGAAATTTACGAGTGAAATTTTCGGCAATTTCGCTAGGTCTTAAGCCGCTTTGTTTTGCTTTTTTAAAAAACCTCATTTTCGTTTCCTATAAATCATCCAAATGGGGGATATATCCCCGAATCCCCCCCCTAGCTACGCTACTGGTTGTGCCTTTCTTATAGCTCTATTGATTTTCATAAAGCTTTTCGTTCAGAAGTTCAGAGGCCAATAACCCTGGATCGAATTTGTGGTTTGTTAAAAACTTCAGCGTCACTATTGACACCTACCTCTTAATAAGAAGAAGGAGCTTTGGCAGAGGCTATAGCTAAAACTTGAAAATGATTTTGCAGAAGATAGCAGTCAAGTGACTCAAGTCATAAGCATTGAGCCAAGAAGGATACAAGGCGGAACGGCTGCACAGCCATCATGAGAAAATAATCAGTGCAGAAGTAAAAACCAAGGACTGCTAGACTAGATATATCAAAGTGTTCCTTGTGGTCCTTGGTATAAAAACGACGCCAAACACCGCTAATATCATGCCTAAATGATCACTTAAAATTATCGTATTCAGACTTAAATCCCGCTTGAACTTCGCCCAGTCCTCGCTCACGTCACGCTGAACTTCGCCCAATCCTCGCCGTTCTCGATCTCCGACTCGACCTGAGCGTCGGTGAACAGCAGCAGGCGGCACAGCTTCGACGTCCTGTTGTACAGCGCGCGTCTGCATTTTTTGTCTCGGCCAGCCGCCGCTACGCAGCTCACAGAGCTCGGCATCCCGGTCAGGTCTTTGTAGCAGTACTCGGTGCTCGGCTTGTAGCTGGTCCGCAGCTCACAGAGCTCGGCATCCCGGTCAGGTCTTTGTAGCAGTACTCGGTGCTCGGCTTGTAGCTGGTCCGCTTGAACTCCACTCGCCTCCAGGCGGCCGGCTGCAGCTTTGCGGCAGGTCGAGTCGCGGGCCGGAACTCGCACAGGTAGCCGCGAGGCCTCTTGCACAGCGAATTGGCGAGGCTGTCAGGATCAGCTCTGCTCAACATTCTCAAGCAGTCTTGCACTTCTGTGCTCGACTGGCCCACAAGCCAGAGCGAGTCGTCCTCTGGCAGGTCGCCGTTGTCGTTGACTCGCTGCCAGCCCGACCTGCTGCGGTGTCGCTCATCGGCCAGGTCGGACACGCCGATCCACAGGTCCGCACCCGAGGCCAGCCTCTTGATGGATCTGAGGCTGTTCGCCAGCTCGCCTCCGAGCGCTGCGCACTGCAGGTTGGCCTCGCACCAAGAGAAGCTTTGGTTGGCGTTCCTGAGCAGGCACGAGTCGGAGAACGGACTCGGGCACAGCGGCTTGGCCTGGGCTGAGGTTAGAAGCAGAAGCAGCAACACGGTCTGAGCTGTGGAGTTCATCTGTAGGTCCCCCATCTGCTTTCATCCTCCGTGCCTGAGCTTCTATTTATGCAATTAAACAAAACAAGCATTACTATGGCGAATCGAGAGACTGATTGGGACCTGACTACTTTGAGATTCAGAAAATTGATCAGCGTTTGCGTAGGGATTAGCGGAGGACTTCTGTTCGCTTTGCATCAGAGTCACGAATGAAAAAAACCTCACCAGCAGCTGTGAGCGAAGCAAACTAAAAACGAAAGTCAAACAGGGGATCCTGGGAGCAGTAGCTCAAACATTTTCTTGGATGTGCGCCCTTAGTTCCGGTTCAGTAAATCTTTTTTCAGCTGCAAGCGAGTGTCGAAAAGCCAAAGTGTCTACTTAAAGCTCTACATAGTGCTTTTGCAGACTAGCTGAAAAAATGCCACCTACTTCTGGCACTTTGGCAACGAGAAGTTCGGACTCACCCCGAACTCTGGTCACAGACAAAATGCACCAGAAGTGATCGAATTTCTTTGACAATACCCCTTGTACGAGTGTGAGCTGTCCATGCTGAGAGAACTCGCAGTCACAACCACAGACTCATTTAAAGAAAAGAAAAAAGTCTTGCTCAAGGACACAAATTGTTCCGAGTGGGTCGCGAATCGAACCCCCGACCTTTCAGTCGTGAGTCAAAGGCTCTAACCACTAGGCTACAACCCTTATTGTCGTAATCAATATCTGAATTCTTCATGAAGTTTAGCGGAAGCGAAATTTATTTAATAAAATGTATTGTTTAAAAAAATAGCAAGCACAAAATTGAGAGCCAAACATGGTGCAGCTATAATGTAAAATTACAGCGTACCTGGATATAAAAACTGTTTGGGTCCAAAGCGCTCTAGGCCTAGGTTGGGCAATGTGCGTGCCTATGGCGTACACCAGAGTCTGAGTAAAAATATAGAACAAAGCCAAACAGGCTAAGCCAAAGCCAAAGCCAAAGCCAAAGCCAAACAGGCCAAACAGCCATGCAGTCCAACACAGCAGTGAAAAAATCCGCGACATAAAAAACTTTTCAGTAGTGTGAACGCGCATCATTGCTATGATTTGTTAGGATCCATGAGTCAATATGGTTCGATAAGATGTACATGTTTAAATTTATAATCAAAGTTTGTTCGACATCTAAACAGCTGGTTTATCAGTGCAAAATTTGACTTGAATAATAATAAAAATTTTATTATGAGTTTAATACACAAATAAATTATAAAAGTTGTTTTCTTTTATAGTGCATAAAATTCAATTATTATAATAATTAACGAAGTTTATAAAGAATTTCTATATAAGGATTTCTAGAGTATGCACGTACACTAAATAAGAAGTATTTTATAGTGAAAGTTCCCAGAAAAAATGTTGAGCCTCACTCAGTTCTGCGTTCACACACTGCAGTCACAGACCAAAAAGCAAACTACATGCTGCTGGCAACCCTCGCCTGCAGCATTGAGTTAGCAGCGGCCAGCACCGCGTCAGCGTCTGGACAGGCCGCCTTCACGAAGTCCATGGCCTTCTGGACCATCAGCTCCCACTGACTCTGCTGAGCTTTGAGACTGTGGCTGAGATGGGCGCAAACCAGAGCTGTGACCCAAACCGACTGGGACTGCAATGCGATCATGGGATACTGGTTGGAGTTCTGCGATGGAATCTTCACGGCGTTTTCTCTATGGTGTGATCTCTGTGGTGTGATCTCTATGGTGTGATCTCTGTGGTGTGATCTCTATGGTGTGATCTCTGTGGTGTGATCTCTATGGTGTGATCTCTGTGGTGTGATCTCTATGGTGTGATCTCTGTGGTGTGATCTCTATGGTGTGATCTCTGTGGTGTGATCTCTATGGTGTGATCTCTATGGTGTGATCTCTGTGGTGTGATCTCTATGGTGTGATCTCTATGGTGTGATCTCTATGGTGTGATCTCTATGGTGTGATCTCTATGGTGTGATCTCTATGGTGTAATCAGTGTGATCTCTATGGTGTGATCTCTATGGTGTGATCTCTATGGTGTAATCAGTGTGATCTCTACGGTGTGATCCATATGGTGTAATCAGTGTGATCTCTACGGTGTGATCCATATGGTGTGATCTCTACGGTGTGATCCATATGGTGTAATCAGTGTGATCTCTACGGTGTGATCCATATGGTGTGATGTCCATGATGTGATCGCTATGGTGTAATCTCTATGGTGCGATCTCTATGGTGTGATCTCAATGGTGTGATCTCTGTGGTGTGGTCTCTATGGTGTGATCTCTATGGTGTGATCTCTATGGTGTAATCAGTGTGATCTCTATGGTGTAATCAGTGTGATCTCTATGGTGTGATCTCTATGGTGTGATCTCTATGGTGTGATCTCTATGATGTGATCTCTATGGTGTGATCTCTATGGTGTGATCTCTATGGTGTGATCTCTATGGTGTGATCTCTATGGTGTGATCTCTCGCTGGGATAGTTTCTGTTGTGTGTGGCTTGTGTGTACTTATAGTATCGCTTTCTATCGACTCCGTAGTTTCGTGTACTTGATGCAGTGTACACTGCCGGCACTCTACCGGGTATGTACATTGGTGTTTCGATAATATATATTGGCTTGATTACCCAGACTCTGGGTGTACGAGTTTTCGTAGGTTTCAACACATGACTTGGCTTTATCATAACAGTTTCGGTTATGGCACAATTTTAAATTTCATTTGAGTAGCCAATCAGGATACTGCTTACAACTCCCTTCGGTGCGGACTTTGCGATCTCAACCAGGCTGATGCCCAGAAGGTCGGCAATGCTGTCGCTCGCGTCCCAGCGACCATCGAATTGCTGGGTTCCTGCGATCAGCATGACTGGATCGCTGCTGACATCGCGAGCTGTTGAAGCGCAAGAAAAAATCGCTTTCAGTTCACGCTTATTCTTGGCAGCGCGGCTGTCATCCGGCAGTGATGAAAATGCAAGATATTCCGTTTCCAAATCGTAACAATTTTCATCCGATTCATTTATAGCGGTTGCGTAATAGCCATCCACAGCTGCCATATCCATCCTGCAAGAACTCAGTGCAAGCCTGGGCTGCTCTTCCTCGCATCGAAGTCGTCTAGAGAACGTCGAAGCTTCCTTTTTCTTACCAGCACCTGCCTTTTCCTTCTTGCTACCTGCACTTCTACTAAACAGAGAGGAAAGCGATGGAAGTCCGAACGACATGCCCTTCTTTTTCGGCTTACTCCGCGCATGCGAGTAGAACTGGTGGTCCTGGTCGGGCATCATGGACCCAACCGCACCCTCATCGTCCCAGCAGTCTTCAATAGACGGATCGTAGCAATTCGGCGATGCGGCTAGTGGCCTTTCCCCCTGCCGCTTCAGCCTTCGCTCCTCCCGCTTCAGCTCTTCATTGGCCACAGAAACTGGCCTCTTTGTCGTCCTGTCGATGCCAACAAAGGCGGTGTACGCGGAGGCCAAGTTGGTGGCCAGGCTCAGTTCGATGATGCTCCTTGTGTGCTCTCCGCCACTGTTCGAGTCGCTCCACTCCTTTAACTGCAGCCGAGCGGCCGCTCTGCGCAGCAGCTGCGACTCCTTAGCAGATTCTCCATCGTGGACGCACTCGATCTCAAAGTCTCTACCGGCAACGGAGAACTTCGCTACAGCCCGAATCGTCATTGAATTCGCGTCTGGAGACAACAGCAGAAATCGACTCAGCCGAGCTGTTATCGGAACAGCTCCACCAGCTAGTTGCGGATCGGTTGGCACGGTGCCAAGAAGCACTGACTTGCCGTCAAGTGTGGTTGCGTCAACTCTCAGGTTCTCTACAGCTGCCGACTGAGCAGTTTTCAGCTGAGCGACCACGGCGCTCCTCAGCTGCTCGGTGACTCCGTCACGGACAAAGTCCGCGCGACCTCCGCCGACTCGAGCAACGCCTTTCACCAGCGCCGTAGAAGCTCCGTGTCCGATCCCGATGGCCGACAGTCGGCAATCGGAGCCAACAGCCCCGCACTTGCTCAGAACGAGGTCCTTCACTTGATCGGTGTTTGAGACCTCACCATCAGTCAGTAAGAAGAGCATCAGCTGACAAGTCGGGTCCCGATTGTCAAACGACCATCTCAGCGCAGGCAAAATCTCTGTGCCACCCATGTCCGCTCGCATGGCCTCCTGCAGTCGAACAGCCTCAGCCAGGGACTGTTGAGAGTAATTCTGGCTGCTGCTGAACAGCTGGGTGAAGCTTGAGCCGAAGCTGACGACATTGAACTTGCAGCCGGAAGGAAGTGATTTGAGGAACAACAGGAGCGCCTCCTGTGCTGAACGAATGTTCCGGCCGCTCATCGAGCCGCTCCTGTCGACAACGATGATGAACTCCTTCTGCGCCGAGTCCCTTGCCTGGGACTCGTCTAGGAATGCCGTGAACTGCGCGATCTCCTGCCGAAGAAAGGCGGATTCGGACCCGGCGGAGCCAGTCTCCCTTGTCATCACCGCGCCTGAGACGGGCGGCTCAAACTCGGCCACGAGCTCAATATCACAGTCGCTGCCCAGCTGCTCCACCTCGAATTCAGATCGCTCTGACAGCCACTTCAGCTGTCCTTGGTTGCACTTGACATTGCGCAAGTTTGGAAGGCCGTTCACCTTCCCCCGAAGTTTGAGTCCCGACAGCCATGGTTGAGCAGCGGTCTGCGAAGGTCCCGAACTCGCGAACTTGTCAAGCCGACTCTCCTCAGGCTCGTATCGCGGCACGAGAACCCTTGGGATTGTGAGGCTCACTTTATCTATGCTCGGCGTCTCCAGCTCGACCACGCTGCTCATTTCGATTTTCACCTTGGCCTTGGCAGCCACATTGCCGAGGTAGCACTCCATGAGGTCGGCCGAGCCGTCCACCTCGGAGGCGAGCGCGGCCGAGTAGCCCGCATCGACAGCCGCTCTGTAGGCGGCCTTGGACTCGGTCTTCTCGCGGCACTCGCACTCGATGGTGCGATCGTTCAACTCGGCAACCAGTCGGTACACCGAGGCCGACTCGTCAACAGGAAACTTGAACCGAACGTTGCTCAGGGTATCGGAGCTTCGATTGTGGTACAGGAGCGAGTAGGTCACGTCAGCGTTCCAACCGATGATGCTGACCTGCACCGAGGACTCGACCAGGCTAAGGGCCGCCGATTTGCTTGCGTTGCCGTCGTAACAAAGCCAGTCCATCTTGAGCTCTGCAGGCAAAGAGCCTTGATAGCAAACAGTTGTTGACGAGCGAGAGCGAGAGGTTGGAATAGAGAGGGGGTTGCAATGTGCTGTATATAATGCCTGCAGGGCTTGTGAGAGGTTTGGGGTGGGCTTTGAGTGTACAGTCAAATATTTTCCTGCCCTTGTCGCAATCTGTCGCTCTACCGAAGTACTTTTGCTACACGCATGGTCGTATGGGTGAGAAACATAAATGTCATTCATCCCTGTAAAACTGTGCATTGCAACTGCGCTCATGAAAACGTGAACAGGCCTTTGCAATTTGCAACACACATCATCTAAACTTGGGTATGCAATTCTATTTTCCCAAACTAGCAGCGTACGCAAGTTTCTATTTTTAGATACATGTGTCGCGGCCTTGAAACTGAACGTACGGACTGTCACTGTGATGCCAAAACATCCGAAAAAACGTCCGCCGAACATCCGTATTAAACATCCACAGCAGGGACAACTAAAACCTAGTTTTAGTTGTCCCTGATCCACAGCGTGGCTATATACGCGTGTTAAAACGACCTTTTTACTAGAACATCCGTATTAAAACCAAGGACCACTAGGAACACTTCGTTATATAGGACGTAACACTCTCGATTCGTGTAAAAATAGTTGAAGGCCGATTTTCGTTCTCGTATACATTAGTGATCGATAGACGAATTGCATGATTTTCAACATAATGTGCTGTTTGCAGAAGCCTAGGGCTATTAATTCCCGAAATTTTGGTTATTTACTGTTTTTTACATTACTTATGACTGGGCTAGGCCTATAACTAAAGACTAATAGGTCTAATGTTTATCGACTGGAAACCTAAAGCTAATGTAATAAATACTTTATAGGCCTATACCTTTTTTATTTATAATTATTTATAACCCTAACTGCCTTAACTAACTCGATTTTTATTGATTTACCTGCAAAGTGGGGGCCCATGGTATTGATAGAGATACATACATTTTAATAATCGGCCTTCAACTATTTTTGCACGATTTGCGAGTGTTGCGTCCTTCAAGTCTAGTAGTCCTTAATTAAAGCATCCGTATTGACGTCCAAACCATTTCAAACCGATTTTGCTCTTTTTCTATAACAAAAAATACGGACGTTTTGGTAGCCAACATCCGCAACATCCGTACGAATGTTGTGCGGTTTTCCACTTCACAGTGTATACTTATTCTGATACTGACTGACATGTACTCCATTTCAGGCAACTTTATTAACGAGAATTGCTTTTTACATGTCGAATACTGCGCCAGGCTACTGTTACGTAGTAGTTACATGTTACATGTTACGTGTTACGTCTTCATGTTTCGTAGTAGACAACCATGACCCTTCTAGGGAAAAATCCTCAGTGAAAAATGCCCATTCTACGCTCGTACCTCTTCGGTGTTGAGAACGCTTAGCGCTTTATCGGTGAATGCCTCCGCCTAATGAGCCCTATTTTATTTACTGTTCTCGACATGCCTACTACAGAATTCCTTCTCCGCATCTCTATCTTACCAGATGGCAAGCAATGCATGCCATTGCTACAATTTTGATTCTGCTGTAATGTAAACTTTGAACTCCAAAAACAGTGTTGAGTTGAATTACGAGTATTATGCACAGACAAAAGAATTAAAACACTTTCTCAACAGGAGAAGCGACATCTTTGACTGAAGAATTGTCCATGGCCAAGCTAGAAAAATTAAGAGGGAGAAAATACTGCAGGCATGGAAAGTTAACTCAAAGAAATTGTACTCGTGCTTCCCTAAGCTCACCACCCCAGCTGACCAAATCTACAATGCAAAGCGGTCAGACAGCGACGACAAGCAGCCTTGCGAAACTTGGGCCTCGACAGCGAATCCAGCGACTGGTCGAGTGATGAATCATTGGTCACTGCTGAGAGCGAGGGAAAGAAAGGACGGTGCCGAAAATCGAGCAGGCAATGATGGACCGGAGGAAGACGATCAGAGAATGATGCACGCTGATTGGAGATCAGTAACTCCAGAGACCGATGCTCGAGCTAATTTCTCTTCCGGAGTTCCTCGGAGCAAACGGAGTCAATCAGGGGTTCTCTGTGTCTGCAGATGTTGACGACGGCTGGACTGTAATTAGTTTCGAGCAGTTTCTACCCGATGAGTTGCTGCTTCAGATGTACATGTGGACAAACAATAGAGTTGCAACTGAATATTGCCAAGTTTCAAGAAGAACGTATTGGTTTTGACAATCAATATGAGAAAATGGACAATCAAAATGAAAACAGCCGTAGATCTGCATGCAGCAGCTCAGCTCAGCTTCGCAGCAGCTGCGGCTTAGGCCATAGACTTTTGACGATCGAAATGAGAATTGGACAATCAAAATGGCAACGCGCGGTTAGTTTAGCGGGGCAGCACATTTAAGCATTAGCCAGCCATCTTTCTCAGCCATCTCTCCAGTTTGCAGCACGCTGTGTCCATCCGCATTCTTCCAGGATATTCACCTTTTCTAAAACCTTCGGAATTCGCCAACAGTTGCCTCAAGGCCAAGATCAAAAGCAGACGGGCGCAGCCTGACATCGTTGGGGAAGAGGCAGTTGCCCCAGAAGGCGTGAACCAGGAAGAGTGGCGTTACATGCTGCTGGAGAGAGTGGCGCGTGAGTCATTGCCTGCTGGGCAGGAGTTCTGACCCTATGCTGCTGGACTGCTGTGTTTCCATCATTTTTCTGACTGTGTTGCCATTTCTGTTGTCAATTTCTCGTTTCTATTGTTAAAATTTCATTCAAATAAACGCGCACACTGCTCCCGTTGCCATTTTGATTGTCCAATTCTCATTTCGATCGTCAAAAGTCTATGGCCTAAGCCGCAGCTGCTGCGAAGCTGAGCTGAGCTGCTGCATGCAGATCTACGGCTGTTTTCATTTTGATTGTCCATTTTCTCATATTGATTGTCAAAACCAATACTTCTACGAGTATTGATTGTTGAAATAAAAAACTTCGCTAGTTAATACACCATTTTACCCTCGATTTTGAACAAGGAGAACTTCGAAACTGACAAACTCCTCTTCAATATTGACACTCTATGGTCGGGCACTCAAAATCTACAATCAATATTGACAGATCAAGCTTCATTTTTGACAAACTCTGGTTCAATTTTGACAATGCACGTTTAGTCAACTTCTCCTGGGAGAATTCGGTAACAAAGTAATCCAATGAAAGCCTGAACGGGGCTGAAGTGAGCTGTGCAAAATCAGCTTATTCTGACTCGTAGATACATGCAGCCAGTACCCCCTCTCCCAAATAGCAAGTACCCCCCCTCAAGAGAGAAATCTTAGTAAAAATTGTCAAAATCTATTTCAAAAAATGTCTTGGTCAAAATCGATTGTTAACTGTTCAATATTGATTCGGAGTTGTCAAAAATGAAGCGGACTTTTTGGGTACACAAACCATAGTGTCAGTTTTAAAGCAACTCTGTCAAAATAGAATCAGACTTTGCAGCCCAACCAGTCAGGCTATTTTAGTCTGTGTGTAAAGGATAGAGAAAAATAAATTTTATCAATACTTGTAGATCCAAAAAGCAAAGTCAGAATAAGCTGATTTTGCACAGCTCACTTCAGCCCCGTTCAGGCTTTCATTGGATTACTTTGTTACCGAATTCTCCCAGGAGAAGTTGACTAAACGTGCATTGTCAAAATTGAACCAGAGTTTGTCAAAAATGAAGCTTGATCTGTCAATATTGATTGTAGATTTTGAGTGCCCGACCATAGAGTGTCAATATTGAAGAGGAGTTTGTCAGTTTCGAAGTTCTCCTTGTTCAAAATCGAGGGTAAAATGGTGTAAAAAAATACATTGTCCTGACGATGACCGCTTTGGTCTAAATGCATCGGCTCTCTACAAATGTTGGCTCTGACCTTGATTTGCCTTTTACTACTTAAGCGGTCTATTTTACCGTCCCCCATGTCAAAACAGGCTGTTCCTCTTTGATTAAAAACCAATAATTTGCTTTGTGCTTTACGAATACGAGTAGTCTCAGAGGCTCTTCGGTGCTTCGGTCTCGTTGAACTTGGAAGGCGCGGCTACTAATATATCGATAAATAGCAATACAGCATGCACTGCTGCGAGGGAAACTCCTCAGGATTTTGAAAGAGGACAATCATACTAAGAATTATCGGCGTGACGACAGAAAGCTCGAAAACTGCAGTCACTTGGAGCAAAATGCCACATCCCAGCCAGGACGGTGCGTCAACAGTCTGCAGCCAATTGGAAAGCAGATCCTCATCAGGATTCTGAAAAGCAAAACGAGAGCACATCGAACGCGGACAGCAAAGTGCGGTTGAAAAGGAACAGGCAGAATTTCGGCCAACTGCAAGTCTGCATATTCGATGTATTTCAGACTGTTTGGAAGGAGTGTGGGGGGGGGAGAGACAGAAAGTAGCGATACGGTCTGGCTTAGAGAAGTACTGATGAGGGGCACCGGTGCAGGTAGGGAGACGGCAGCTCGCACAGGTGACAACAAATTCATGCGGAAGAGACCGGAGCTGCTGCTGTCAAGCTGGAAACTGTGGAACCGCAATGCAAATCTTAGTTTAGCGCTTGAGTCTGCTGCACGAGCGGGATAAACTACTGACAAAAAGTAGACAGGAAGAACATTGTGCAAAAATCAACCGGGGAAAGGCGGAGCAGCATGCATGGCCGGGACACTTCATCAGGGAGCGCCGGCCGGCATGCTGGAGAAGCGCAGAGCTCAGATGGAGAGCGGCGGAGTCTGTGCTGCAGACTCAGTACAGAATGTGACAGAAAAAAGCACGCTGAAAATGAGACTCCAAAAGGAGGAGGTGCTGCTGCGGTGCGAGTAACTAAACTGCTTCTACAAAGCTCAACAAAGACTGACGGGATAAAGCTACGGCATAATCTCCGCCTGATGAGCTGGGATTAGCGATTCCACAGCTCACGGGCAGGCGGACAAAGCAAAATGCGAAAAAAAACTCACAATAGCCTTAGCGAGAAAGCCTAGCAAAAATAGAGTTGGAACCAAAGCTACTCACAATGCAAAGTCGCAAGCAAAGCCAGTCGAACAGGCAAAGAAAATCGCTGCGCTAAACGGGCGGAGTCGCCGGCGCGGGCGGAGGGCCAAAATTTACAGGAAAATCAAATAGAAAATTAATGATCGAAGCGAAATGAAATTCCAGCGACATCATCGAGTTGCTGGGATAATCTGTCACCAGGAGTGCATTGTAAAACAGGAGAGAACTAAAATATTGCTCAATGACGAAGAAAATTATACGCGAGTTCGAATTCCAAAAGCCATTTGGCGCGGACTGCAACTGCAAAAACACCGCAGACAAGAGGGAGACAGCGAGATGGCAGCAGGCGAGAAGGCGGGGACAATTCAAGGTCAGTCGGAGAGGAAACTCGGGGTGCTGAAGAGTCGCTAGCAACAATTGTTGGGGCATTAACGAGTTCGGCAGTGTCTGTGGGCCGAGTGAGCTCAGCTGAGCAGTGCTCAAGCGGTCAAGCGGACGGCATCTCGTCCACCGGCTGCTTGGTCGGAGGCCGGTGCGGCTGCCCGACCCCGGAGTCAACGGGCGGACTGCGGTGCAGAGACGACCAGCCAGTCGAGGTGTTGGCCGACTTGACGCTGGCGGCGAGCCTGGTGGCGTTCCACAGCATGGCGCTGAGCTGCGAGTTGTGGGCGCCGCCCCAGCCCTGGAGACCCGCAGCGGCCGCGGTGGCCGAGGTCGCCGCCGACGAAGTCTTTGGCGGCAGCAGCATCGGCGGCACGATGGGCATCGCGGGCTGGGCGATCGTCTGCTGGCTGGCGGAGCCCGTCGACAGGTTCGCCGAGGCGGCGGCGGCGGCCGCAGAGGTGGCCGGGCGGCGGAAGGCGGCGTCGGCACCGGCAGCAGTCTCGAGTCCGGCAAAGTCGGCAGCAGCTCCGGCCTGGTTGAAGTGCTGGTTGAGCAGCCGGGTGCCTTGCAGGGCGTTGTTCTGCGAGATGCGGCAGGGAGGCTGGGTTTGAGTACAGTGGCTGTGGGTTTTAATACAGGGGCTGAGGGTTTGAGTACAGGGGCTGAGGGTTTGAGTACAGGGGCTGTGGGTTTTAATACAGGGGCTGAGGGTTTTAATACAGGGGCTGAGGGTTTGAGTACAGGGACTGTGGGTTTGAGTACAGGGGCTGTGGGTTTGAGTACAGGGACTGTGGGTTTGAGTACAGGGGCTGTGGGTTTGAGTACAGGGGATGTGGGTTTGAGTACAGGGTCTGTGGGTTTGAGTACAGTAACTGTGGGTTAGAGTACAGGGGCTCTGGGTTTGAGTACAGGGGCTGTGAGTTTGAGTACAGGGGCTGTGGGTTTTGAGTACAGGGGCTGTGGGTTTGAGTAAAGGGACTGTGGGTTTGAGTACAGGGACTGTGGGTTTGAGTACAGAGGCTGTGCATGGGTTTGAGTACAGAGGCTGTGGGTTTGAGTACAGGGGCTGTGGGTTTGAGTACAGGGGCTGTGGGTTTGAGTACAGTAACTGTGGGTTTGAGTACAGGGACTCTGGGTTTGAGTACAGTAACTGTGGGTTAGAGTACAGTAACTGTGGGTTAGAGTACAGGGGCTGTGAGTTTGAGTACAGGGGCTGTGGGTTTGAGTACAGGGGATGTGGGTTTGAGTACAGGGGCTGTGGGTTTGAGTACAGGGGATGTGGGTTTGAGTACAGGGGCTGTGGGTTTTGAGTACAGGGGCTGCGGGTTTTGGTACAGATACAATGCTAAAGTCGAGACGTGTAATGCAGGCAAGTCAACCAGGTGCACAGGAAAGTTCTGTGGTTGGTGCAGCATAAAAAAGAACGAAAAAAACACAAATTAAAACTACAACCAACGACTTGAATTCTTCTGAATTTACTGCATCTCAAGCTTTTTAGTACCCAATTAACAGAAACAGAGAGTTAATGCGAACTCAATTCGAAGGCGGCCAGAAAAAACTGCTGGCATTAGCAGCCTCACATACCATGGCTCTGTACCAGCGAAATGTCTGCAATGGGTTTAAGAGGAGTGGAAAAAACATTACAGAAGCTGGACAACACGCATCTTTTCCAGATGGTGCAGCAGGAGGCACAAAATCATTTCCCGCTAAGGATTAAAATGGCTGAATAAAAACCCATCGGCAAGCTGCAGCTCTGGTTGCTTGCCGGACTTACTCTGAGCAGGTACGGATATGGCGGTCTGTGAAACAGCTGCTGAAATTGCCGAGTGGGAGCTGATGAAGTGCTGGGTCTCTGATGCAGTGAGGGATTCTGAACTGCGATTTGAGATTTCAACAATGGGTGCAAATGGTAGCTGATGAGCTAACGGTGAGAACACTGCAAGGCATGGTGCAGACACACTGCAAGGCATGGTGCAGACACTGCAAGGCATGGTGCAGACACAGCAAGGCATGGTGCAGACACAGCAAGGCATGGTGCAGACACAGCAAGGCATGGTGCAGACACTGCAAGGCATGGTGCAGACACTGCAAGGCATGGTGCAGACACTGCAAGGCATGGTGCAGACACTGCAAGGCATGGTGCAGACACTGCAAGGCATGGTGCAGACACTGCAAGGCATGGTGCAGACACTGCAAGGGATGGTGCAGACACACTCATGCCACAGCAGACACACTCATGTCACAGCAGACACACTCATGTCACAGCAGACACACTCATGTCACAGCAGACACACTCATGCCACAGCAGACACACTCATGCCACAGCAGACACACTCATGCCACAGCAGACACACTCATGCCACAGCAGACACACTCATGCCACAGCAGACACACTCATGTCACAGCAGACACACTCATGTCACAGCAGACACACTCATGTCACAGCAGACACACTCATGTCACAGCAGACACACTCATGCCACAGCAGACACACTCATGCCACAGAAGACACACTCATGTCACAGCAGACACACTCATGTCACAGCAGACACACTCATGTCACAGCAGACACACTCATGCCACAGCAGACACATTTATGACACAGCAGACACATATGTCACAGCAGACACACTCATGTCACAGCGGACACACTCATGTCACAGTAAACACTAAGAAATGGTGCAAAACACTCAAGTGACAACCAAAATGACAACATCAGAGAACCAAAATGCAAGTGTGCTCAAACCTGAGGCAGAAGCTTGTTGAGCGTGTGAGCCTTGTTTCCTGGCCCTCCAGAAATCTGGCTGCTGTGCATCATCTGAGCCTGCATCTGCAGATTCGACAGCAGCATGGCCTGCAGTTGCTGCAGCTGCTGAGCCTGCATGGGCATCGGCAGACGGCGCTGAGCGGCTGCAGCGGCGGCGGCGGCTGCTGCCTGCGACGAAGCTCCAGAGGAGAACATGGGCTGAGCCGTCGGCGGCTGTGGCGGGGGCTGCGAACGAGGCGGAAGCGGATGCTGAGCGATGAAGGGGGCAGCTGTGGGCTGAAGTGGCTTTGATTGCGGTGGCTGCTGCGGCGGCGGCTGCGGCGGCTGCTGCTGTTGTGGCGGCTGCTGATGTTGCGGCGGGGCCTGGCGGCCGCCCGGAAACAAAGGCGGCACAGAAGCCTGGCGACCTCCGGCAGAACTGGCAGAAGCAGCGTCGTGCATTTGCACCTGCAGGTCGCCAATCAGCTTGTAGATAGCACGGCTGTCCTTGCTGCCTCGGGAGCTGCGGTCCGAGCCGCTGGAAGCTGCGCCCAGGCTGCTCTCGATTTCTTCGAGCGTCCGCGCCTGCCCGTTCGGTGGCAGAACCGGCATGGCGGAGCCTTCAGAAGATGCAGCGGCGACTGCGGCGGGCGGCGGTGGTGGCGGAGCGGCCGCCTCAGAGCCGAACAGCATCGACTTGAGGTTCGCCTCGACCTCCTGAGCGTGCAGCGGCCTTTGTGGTGGTGGAGGCGGCGGCGGCTGCGGCGGGCGGAGCAGGTGCATCAGCGACGGTCCAACGTTCGGTGCAGTCTGCGGCTGCTGATTGGTCTCATGTCCGTGCCTGCCGCGCATGTCCTGGAAGATTCGCTCAAGCTGCTGCTGAGCGCCATCTCGCTGCCCAGCCTCTGCTGTAGGTGGCTGCGGCTGCGGCTGCGACGGCTCGTCCACTGCCAGCCACTTGGCGAAGCGCGACGAGGAACTTCCGCCGCTCTCGAAGCTGCTGCTGCCTAGACCGAGTCCGTCGAGAGGCTGCTGCTTCTGCTGCTGCTGCTGCTGGGTGGCCTCCGTCTTCTTGGAGCCGCCGTCGCCCTCGGCCGCCTCCATGTCTTCCGGGAGGCCCGTCAACTCCAGCTTCTCCATCTTGTCCAGCGGTCCCTCATCGAACCAGGCGGGCAGCTCCTCCTCCTCGGCGGGCCGATGTCGCGGAGGCTGGAAGCCGCCGCGGAGGCCTTGAGGATCGCGTAGGCCTTGGCTTCGCTCCCACCGGCCGGAGACGCCCGGACCTCCTCGGCCGCTGCCAAAGCCGCCTCCGCCGACGCCCCCAGCGGTCGCTGGCCGGTCCGACCGGCGAACGAAGCCTCCGGCGGAGCCTCCGCCGCCAAGCCGAGACGGTCCGAAGCCCCTGGCGACGTCGTCCCGCGGCTCCTTCCTGCCGTCCGCCGCCGGCTCTGCAGACTTGGCCGCCTGCTGGGTCTCCGCTGCGTTGCCAGGCGGCCACCCGCGTTGCCTTTGCGTTGAAGACGCCGCGGGAGACGCCGCCTCCTCTTTGGTGCGTTCTGCGGAGTTACAGCGGTTTAGATGGTTTTTAGGACTTTTTAGTGAATCTATTAAGTCGTTTTGGATCTCACTTTCCTTGATTTTTTGATAAATAAAGAATGAAAAAATTGTCATCAGTTACATAACGTTTTGCTTGATCCATCCACTGGTCTTTGTAGGTTTTCTGGCTAAGCTTAAAATTATACTCAGCAAAATGGAAAAGTCGCCATTCTTTGTCTCAGTGAGCAGTGTCTTTCGACCAGCTTCTATCACCTGGCCAATCATTTTGATATAAAAAATGCTAGGAAAAAAACTATGAAAACCGGGAGGAAGCTTCAATCCGTCCAGTCTTTGCCCTTCGCTCTTCCCAATCCCTCCTCACCCAGACCAAAACTCTGCGTCGCGTCGTGCAAGATGCGCCAGTCAAAAGTCAATACTGAGCTAGAATTTACTGCGCACAAAGGTGGCGACTTTTTAATGTTGTTGAGTATATTTTAAGCGATCGCGGCAAAGATCTGAATTGAGCACATTCAGATGATTGCGAGTAAGCGAGCCTTAAATTGTATACTGTACAGACCGCCAATGGTCAACTTAACTGAGTTTGATGTCATTATGTAATCGCGAATGCCATGGTCGTAAAACTACAATATAGTTTTATTGCAGACCCAGAGAGAAAGGAGAGGGAGGGTCGCGTAAAAGCGTAGGCGAGCCGCAGGCACAGCAGGAGACTAATCTAATCGATTGGCTAGGTCCAGGTCCAGGCGGACCAATGCAGTTTTTCTTACCCCCCCCTACAACCCCTCCCCCCAAATTCAAACCCTTCAGCCTGATAAATGTACATTTGTATATGTACATTCAACAATCGATAATAAAAAGGCAAAGTGGCTGCACATATAACCAATCGGCAGTTGTGGGGCAGTTTTTAAGGGAAAGGGGGTTTACCGCATCAGGCAAACTGTTCACACCTCTCCTGATTCAGCAAACTGGCTTAAGCCCCTCTCTCACAGCTAAAATACTCAGTAATAGGAAAGGCATCATAGCACATGAAAGCACTTGCTATGACGTAAAGTTTTTTTGGATAATTTCAAATAAAAAATAGGTGTAAAAACAATTTCTTTTCGAACTTATGCGGAATGTGGGTTAAAATTAACGCTAGCACAAAAGTGATGACAGAAGAGCCTACATAAAAAATTAATTGATGATCCATACGAAATTTTTTTTGCAGCAGCCAGCAACTCACTTCTTCGTCTCGATGACCTTCCAAACGACTGGCTGTCTTCGGCGCTGGGCCCGCTGCTGTAAGATGGCTGCACCATGGCGGCACCACGAACTGAAATTTCAGTTTGGTGCGATGATGATCAGCGAGTTGCAGCATCAACATAGTTTAATTATCAGGCAAGATGGGAGAAAAATGGCAGAAAGTCTCACCGTTCCTGACTCGCTCAATCTTCGTCTTGCCATCGAAGGCGCTCTTCCGCTCTCCCTCGAAGAGTTTCACAGGGTCCCACAGACCTCCGTCGCCCACGTACGCTCTGTTCAGAGCCCTGGGCCAGGCTGATGACAGGCGAGAGTCGCGCATCTGCAGGAGCGTGTCCCGGTTGTAGCGGATCAGCTGTCGCTGCTGATGTCTCTGACCAGCTTCGTGCTGGTGCCGCTTGCTCCCAGCTCGGGGACCGCGAGGCTTCTTGCCTTGGCTTGTCTTGTCCTCCGTCTTGGCGCAGTTGTTGCTACCCGAGGCTGCGCTGGACAGCGAGGGCTGCGTGCTGTTGCTGCTGCTTGCATCCTTCTGCTGCTGATTGTTAGTGCTGCTCATTCTGAAAGTCAGTTCATCACATTCAAGTGTTATAATGGAAATCCATCAAACTTAAAGGCTCTAATCTCTTATTAATATTAATGGGAAGTCTAGGTTAGATGAAAGAAAATCCTATAAAAATGAATGCTATTTAAAATTGAACAATAGTATGCAAATATTTCGAATTCAATTTTTTTTACAATATTATCACTACTACTTTTCTTTGTTTCTGGATAAAATGTGATAAATAGCCTAGATGCGTTAGATCGAAGTGGGAACATTGCATTTTTTCCAAGCAGAATCTAAATTACCTGCAATCATTTATTAATATGATATGAATTTCTACAAATTTATTTATAATAATATAAAATATTTTATAACTTTCAGTTTCAATATTTGAAAAGATATTTAAACTGAATGCATTTTGATATACAAATTATTTGATTACATTGACAAAATGACTACTAAATCAACAAAACTAGCTCATTATTTATTTTAAAGTTGGTATGTACTTATTTCGATTTATTACATAAATTAGATTTTAAAAAATCACCGATATTTCTTAAATGGCTAAAAAAGCAAGCTATTACGTTAAGTTTTTTATTAAGAAAAACTTACCTGAGCGTTAAAACCAACTTGCGATAGCTTACGAGCAAATAAATAAATAAGTGGCACGGTGACGATGGTTAAGTCAACAGTCAATTGTATGGGATTTAAAATTGCGCAGTAGATGTACAGTGGAAATTCGTGTGAATTTTTCGAGCGTTTCTTTAAAGTTTAGACAATATGCTACTTGTAATTTTAAAAGATAAATTTAAAACATCTAATTTCCTTTAAAATAGAGTTGAACTTGAAAAATGTACAATGCTTTTGTTTAAAAGTGTGCCTCAAAATCCGAAAGTCCGGTGCATTTACATACTTTAACTACGACCAACTTAAACAATAAACATGTCAGCTTTTTTCAGCTCTTATTCAATTGATTCTGAGCCCATAATGGCGATTTTTCGTTCCCCTGAGACCATTCGGATGGTGCAATTATTCTCCAATTTCCGTTCCAAATAGTGCATGAGGTCAGGAAAACAGGATCTGATATAGAGAAAACGGCTCAATCAGTCACCGCATAAATTTGATAGCCTTAAGCTTAATAAAGAATTATTTTACGAGCTCGTTAGCATGTATTTTCTTCTCATTTGGGCGTGCTTTCCTTATCATTCTGAACCATACATTTGCAGTTACAGGTAACCATGAGATTTTAGCATCGAATTGTTATACATGTATAACACGCTACTATATTAATTGATTTAGAGAATTTTTACGCTACAGTAAGAGCCATGCAATATAAATGTGTGTATTTCCATTTATCATTAAAACAATTGTATAGCACAGCTCGAATCTATAGCAATCTATAGCTATAGCACATTGCAGACAATCATTTTGACTGATCAGGCGCGTTAATTATAGCTAGGAACGACTAAAGTTAAATATAGCCGCTTTCTTTAATATACTTCAAAAATTGTTCTTTATAAATTATCAAAAAGTTTGAAAGTCAAAATTACGAGCGTCATATGTACGTCAATACGAACCACAGTTTCATGCCACTGCAGTCCCTGACCAACGGAGCTTCGCGGATTTCACACAATGCACATACGCACAATGTGCTGTGTGTACGCGACTTACACTCCTCTCTTCTCTCTCTGTTCCCTCTAGCTCTGCCCACTATTACAATCCAAGTCAATCGATTTTTTCAAATTCGTCCGGAGTTCTCAAACTCGTGCAGTGAGCGGAGCTCACTGAGCTCACACAGAACAACAGATTGGCGACTCACATAAAACTATTCCACAATCTACACGAGCACACCTCAACAGAAAATCGTGGTCTACCTTCTAGCAACCACCAGAGCTGAGCTGGTTTATTCAACTGTGCAGGTACAGAAATGAGCAATCACGACCAGCTACTGAAAGAGCTGCGCATCAGAATTGCAAACGAGGAACCGCTGCCAGACGAAAACTACATTCAGGAGGATGAAACGTGAGTGCGTGGCAGAGTTGCCCCACTGTTTGTCTCTTAATGAAGCCAAAATTAGTCAATTCCATCCTCATGATCATGCAGAAAAATCCCCCTAGCATTATGTAGCCAAATCCCTAGATTAGTCATGGCATCAGCAATTTCCCATTGCCCAATGTCCGAACAGATTACTGCGATTTCTCAAAGCCCGTGAATGGAACATCGACGCCGCCGAGAAGCAGCTGCGCGACGCCATCGCTTGGAGACGGTCCTACAGGCCACTGACTGCCGACTGTCGCTGGTGCCAGCAGCAGCCTGGCTGTCACAGCATGGTAAGCAAGTTGGCTGCGCGATTCGAGCAACTCCCTACTGAGTCGTGGCATCTCAGCACCTTCCCCATTGAGCCATGGCATTTCAACAACTCCCCATTGAGCATCTCAGCAACTCCCCATTGAGTCAATTGGCATCTCAGCAACTCTCCATTGAGTCCTGGCATCTCAGCAACTCCCCATTGAGTCAATTGGCATCTCAGCAACTCCCCATTGAGTCAATTGGCATCTCAGCAACTCTCCATTGAGTCAATTGGCATCTCAGCAACTCTCCATTGAGTCAATTGGCATCTCAGCAACTCTCCATTGAGTCCTGGCATCTCAGCAACTCTCCATTGAGTCTTGGCATCTCAGCAACTCCCCATTGAGCCATGGCATCTCAGCAACTCCCCAAAACACTTCATTTTTAAAGCAAACATATTGACAAAGGTGCTTTAAGTGATATTTTTATTAATTTTTTAGAGATTCAAGGTCAAATGCAGCTAACTGAATGAATGTCTAAAGTTAAATTTGGGACTATCATTCTAAAAATCGAAAAACTTTTCTCATTTCTCTCCAAGGCAGACGCAGAAGCGACCCCACTCGGCAAGAAGTTTTCAGAGCACCTTGGCAATTTTCTCTGAAAACTTCTTTCCGCGTCTCCCTCTTCTTCTCAAAGACTGTCCAGTGTTGGGGAGAGACGCTCGTGCTGGGAAACTCAAACCCGCTTGACTCGCAAAATTCAATCAGCTCTCGATTCTAGAATCCCGCTGCAGAGTCTACAAAGCCTTTTTTACCAAGCAGCAGTTGCAGCAGCTGTTTCTCATGCCGAAGTCCACCCACACTTTGAAACGGGCAGAGAATTATGCTAAAAAATTCCCGATAGACCCATGTCAATGTGGCGTGACCAAAAATGCCTATCTATACCTAATATCGTATAAGGAAGACAGGAGGTAGTAGAGAAAAAGGCAGCAAGAAGGGCGGAACGGAAATCACCGTTGTTCCTCCGCTAGGGGAAGAAACCCAGCTTAGTTAAGCTACCAGAAAAACACACGAGATTGAGCTCTATTGGAGGGTGATCTGCATTATGGAGGCCGATCATGGAGGGTGGTCATTAGAATGCAGTAGATTCCATGTAGAATGGTGTAGATTCAATGTAGAATGGTGTAGATTCAATGTAGAATGGTGTAGATTCAATGTAGAATGGTGTAGATTCAATGTAGAATGGTGTAGATTCAGTGTAGAATGCAGTAGATTCCATGTAGAATGGTGTAGATTCAATGTAGAATGCAGTAGGTTCAGTGTAGAATGCAGTAGATTCAATATCGAATGCAGCAGATTTAGCATCTGTACCAATAGCTAGAACAATCAAGATCAACTCCTTAAAGCTTAATAAAGTTCACTAAGGACAGACGCTTGAAAGAAAAATGAAGAAACAAAAATTTCTAAATGTGGCAGCAAAACAGCATTTTTATCGATTTAATTATAATTAGCGCAACTAATGTGTTAAAACTGTTCAGAAATAGTTTTTGGTTTGAAATTATTCACCCAAAACTAGAAACATATGTCTGAATCACCTGTGTTTTTGCACACCCTCATCAACTTTCGCACCTGTAGCGTCAGGTTGGGTTCGATGAGTTCGGCCGGCCTGTGATTTACTCCTGCTTTGCCCAGGCCAGCGCCAGCAGCAACGGCGTGGAGGAGTCAATCGCGCACTGCACCTACCTGATTGAGAATGCTAAACGGACTATGCGGCCGGGTGTGACCACCTGGATTTTCGTTATCGACTGTACGGGTACGTTATTGTTGAATTGCATTGCTGAGATTCTGCGTCATAAATTCGCAGTGTAGATCAGGGGTCGGCCTCTCTATCCGGCCTTCGGGTCCTTTGAAACTTCACAATAGCCTGTCGGCCCGCTCAGGGTTTGTGTCTCTTCTCAGATTTCATCTGCCCTCTTCTCTCTCCCCTCTCTCTTCTCTACTTTCTCATCTCTCTTCTCTCCTCTCATCTCTCTTCTCTGCTTTCTCATCTCTCTTCCCTCCTCTCATCTCTCTTCTCTGCTTTCTCATCTCTCTTCCCTCCTCTCATCTCTCTTCTCTACTTTCTCATCTCTATTCTCTCCTCTCATCTCTCTTCTCTCCTCTCATCTCTCCCCTCTCCTCTCATCTCTCCCCTCTCCTCTCATCTCTCTTCTCATCTCTCCCCTCTCCTCACATCTCTCTCCTCTCCTCCCATCTCTCTCCTCTCCTCTCATCTCTCCCCTCTCCTCTCATCTCTCTCCTCTCCTCACACCTCTCTCCTCTCCTCACACCTCTCTCCTCTCCTCACATCTCCCTCCTCTATTATTTTCTATTATCTTCTCTCTTACTTCTTCTCTCATCTCTCATATCCTCTATTCTCTTCTCTCTCCTCTATTCCCTCGTCCTCTCTTATCTGGCCCGCAGCAATGATCTGGATACTTTATCTGGCAGTTGAAAGAGCTGCTTGATTTTGAAAATCACGCAACTCATGCAAATCTGAATCGCTAGTTTTCCGTCTATTAAAAATTACGGTAGTTCCGTTAGACTACTACTTTAAGTAGCAAGAAAGTTGCCCCTCTTTATTATTCTCTTAATTAAAGGCTCTGCAGGCAGTTTTACTCTCATCATTGTTTTGAAAGGGACTGCAAGCTGTTGGTGAAATTCTGCATAAATAATAGGCATT